>UXGC01000376.1:0-132782 GCA_900480045.1 Eurytoma adleriae
AAAAAGGGAGGGGGGGGGGGAGATACACCAGAGGGCCAGGCGAAGAGGCGAAGAGATACACCGGGCGATTTCGCGATATCGGGGCTAAAAATAACGATTTTCGACACACATATCCGCGGGCTCACGGGCTCCAATAACGAGCCCAAACACATCGCGCTCTTTTCTCTCTTTCCCCGAGCGCTCTCTCTCTTTTTTCGTTTCATTCTCCTTTTTCCGAGGTCGAGCTTTTAATTGAAAAATCAGAGAGCGGGCGCACGCGCTCAGTGGGCGGAATAACTTTTCGGCGATGCCGCGCCGGGCGAAAGCAATCGGCCGGGACGCTTCGATGGAGCGACGCGACGCGCGATGGCCGCGTGATTGGCGCTTCAATTGAATGTGAAAATGAAGACTTTAGCGGCCAGACGCAGCTCGCTCTCTGATTTGCGAAAGGGAAAAAATAAAAATAAAAAATAAAAGCACGAGCTCGCGCGCGAGTCCCACTGGCAAAGAGAGAAGGATTTTTCGCATTGCTATATAATGGAACACGCGAAGCAGCAAGCTCG
The DNA here is from genome assembly GCA_900480045.1 of Eurytoma adleriae. NCBI lineage: Eukaryota > Metazoa > Arthropoda > Insecta > Hymenoptera > Eurytomidae > Eurytoma > Eurytoma adleriae. The sequence goes on from UXGC01000376.1 coordinate 543, forward strand.
CTTTTGATTATGATTTTGCTGCGATATTGCTGCTGAAATGAGATTTTTCATTGATACGCCGTTGATTGTTTCTTTTTTTCAAACTTAATCATTTCCGTAGAGATGTAATTTTCACTTTGTTAATAAAAATAATAAAGAAATTCGTTTTGCTAACTACAATTCACTCTTCTGTCTATAGTAGGTGTAGTCAAAAATAAAAAAATTAACAATTCAATAAAAATTATTCTTTATTTCGATTCTTAAGTGTGAAAGAATAAAATATATTAAAATGACAATTTCCGAGAAACGTAAGCGTTTAAAGCGTGGAAAGGAAAAAATGGGATAAAAGTCGCAAGCTCACGAAGACGGCGAAGTAATTGTTCTCCGCGCGCGCGGCGATCGCTTTCGGAAAGGCTGCTCGCCCGCGGAATCGGTGCTTTCCGCGATTCGACGCGCTCAACGAGCATTAAATGCGTGAGCGCGTATGTGCGGCCGAGGCGCGGGTGCGGGCGGGCGCGAGAGAGACGGCAGGAGTGTACGCGACCTTCGCGAAACGTCAAACGGCCGCGTCGCGCGTGCTCCCAGTGCCGTACCAAGGAGCCCGAGCGGCCCCCTCGACTCTGATCGCCAAGTGGAATTTGCAATTTTTGGCCGAGCGGCTCGGTATTGTTCTTGGCCGACTGGCACGAGCGAGGCTTCCCGGCCTGCTGTTCAATTTAATTTGTAGGTGCGTCTAACTTTGCCCCGCCGTTACTACTGACGGATTGACAAAATCGAAAGTGTTGCGTTATTTAATATTGCATTGTGCCTCGCGCATCTCCTTTTTCGCTCGAATCTTGAATTCATTAAAATGCAATTGTTACTGAGTGCTTATAATTACCTAGAGTGAAACAAGTTTTTTTTCAAAAGAGTAATCGCCATTAAAATTTATCTTTCGATGTGCGATTGTAATTTAACGCATCCGTAAATGTAGCCAGCGCAAAGTTTCCTTTCTGGTCAAGAGTAGCGCGCGAATTCTTCAGATTCTGCAGCTCGCCCACGCGCGAGAAAAAAGAGAGCGAGAATGAGAGAAACGGTAGAGAGAGGAGCTGCGCGTGAGCGAAAGAGGAGAAAAAAAGAAAAAGCGAGGAGAGTCGTCTCGACGCGCTTACACTCTGGCGCGATGCTAATGTTTCGGAGCTACCGGTGCACGTGTGAAGAAGAAAACGCGCGCGGCTATATGCGCGCATACGTCACGACAAAAACGCGGCGCGCATGCACGAGGCAGCTGGTCGACAGTCGTACCGAGCTTTTCTCTCCCTCTCGCTCTGTCGCCGTCTCGCTCGCGCTCGCTCGCGAAAGGTAAATGAGCGGGAAAACGGTCCTCGAGCTGCTTAGGTAAACTCAGCCCCGCTTGTCATCCTCAGTCTCGTTTTTCCGACGTCCGCCGACTGTCCGACGCCGCCCAAAATTTTCCCCTTTACGTTTTATTTACGCACCCTGCCGACTTGAGGCAATTCGAAAACTCATTGGATTTTCTCACATTAAACCATTCTTGTTTATTGCGTGAGAATTATTGTTACTTTCTCACCAGGCATAATAATAAAATTTTTATTTTGTTTTGTTCGATAATTTAACTTAATGACGGATTAAGATCCTTTCAAACTAAATGTAATATCAGAATACGGACGGTAGAACTTCTGTAATTGGGTATTTCTTAAAGAACACTTATAATTTATTGACTTTGCTTTTATTAATTTACTTTTATTCCAATTATTCATATCATAACGTAATATGGATCATTATGCGAAATAAAAAAGCGAGTTTATTCGATTAGCGCCTTAATTGTGAAATAATGTACGATACGGCAACGGTGCAGGATTCACTTAAAATAGTAAATAATATCAGACTTATTTTATTCGGATAATGATAAAATTAAATACTGTAGCTTATTTTGAATTGTTAAAAAGTAACTTATTATATTTGCTATCGTTCTTTACTATTCATTCTATTGTAAGCAACATTATATTTAACTGGAAGATCAAAATAACATCTAAAAGGAGGAAAATATTTATTAATTTCACAAATGCTTTATATTATAATTTTAAAGATGTTCTCAATTCTGCACGTTTAGAATAAGGGAAATGAATTTAATTTTTTTCTTTGCCGTAAATTTAAAAAAATACCTTAATAGCAAGTGTCCGTAAGGATTCTGTGAAATCCAATGCATTCATTAAGGTTATTTCTCCTATTTTTAGAGTTGTGCGTTAAGAGAACGATAATGTTTTTATACAGAATTATTGGGTGGTATTGTGACGTACTACCTTGACGCAAAAGTTAGTATTGTTTTGAGAATTCTTTGGCGAAGCAAGTCGCTTATGTTTAAAGAAAATAAATTGGTTGTCTCACCTGTAATCTTGTGAAAACCATACACTCGACGAGACTAAGCCGAAGAAAAGCTCCAAGTATCGCTTCGTCGCTGCCGTCGTCCAAACTTCTCATCCTCGGATCTTAAAAAATGATAATCGCTAAAATCAGCACAGTTCGCCTCGCCATCGAGGCAATAGCATTATCAAAGGGCTGAGGAAAGGAGTGTCGTCGATAGGCGCGAGAGAAGGAAGAAAACCCGTGGAGAGTGGAGCAATAGCCTGTACAAGATTTCTGACTCGCGATGCTCGCGAAAATTTGAGCCGTCGCTGCATAGAATCGGCGGATCTGCGCGCGCGCGCGAAAAGCGGAATTGCGTGCACCTAGTCGCCTGCCAAAACGCGCGAGCGCGTGGACAAGGTCACCCGGGCTTTAGAAATTCATATTTACGAGGCAAAGCTTGCGCTCCCACGCGCACCGATATCTATATATATATACGTATGCACACCCTCACACACACACATATGTATATGTACGTATACATATATGCGCCTGCAGTTCCGCCTGTAAGAGCTTCCGAGATCACTCTATTGATCAGCTGTTTCGTTTTTCCTTCCACTCTTCTTTTTATTCGTACTACTTAATATTTTTGTCATTATATTTAACTTTTATAATGAATTATCGCGAATAAGTAGAGAAAGGAGAAATTTTCGTACGCGTTGCGAGATACAAGCGTATCTTCAACTTATTTTCCCGACTGCAAAGGAAAACTAATCAGCTGATACTGTTTTTAGATAAACTTCTGCAACAAATATATTTTTAACTAAAAGTGGAACGTTATCGACTATTTTTTCTGTTGCGAATGGCGAATGCAAAGAATGTCATATGGTTTGCAATTTGCAATGATTTTATTTTAAAAATGGACTTAAATACATTAAAATAGCAAAATAATCAATAGATAACGTGAGAAGAAATTTACTATTGCTGCAAATGTTTCATAAAACTTTATAAATAAACGATGACGTTATGGCATCCTTTTGCTACTTCATAAATATGTATCGAAGTTACGATTACAATAAATAGCTCTTTAGTATATAATTGAAGACTGCGTATAAGTAGTTAAATTTTAAGCTGCTATTGGTTTTATTAGCGAATTTTTCAATAGATGCGATAAGTAATTTGTTTAAGTTTCTAGTGAAATAATAAATAATAAATAACAGAATAATGTATTTAAAATTTAAAGAGCAATAAATAAAAAAATGTTTTAGATGATTTGCTTATTCTTTTTTATTTTCTTGAAAGATAATTAACAGTAATAATGAGCAAAATGTTGACTCTCCTCTTTAGCACGTAACTGTCTTTTCACCACTTGGCACACGCATTTCCGCGAAAAAAGAAAATCAAAGTAAAATAAAATGAAACACGCAAAAGTAAACGCGCGCGTCCTCGTCAAAAATAAAATGTCACTAACTGTTTGCTAACACATACACTTCTCGTTGCTTTAAAATCTAGAGATGCAAATTTTAACCTTTTCCTTATATCAAACGTTTTCGTTCTACATGTCATTCTAGTTTAAAAAACTGTAATATCAAAGTAATTTAATCTACTTTTTATTTTGAATGTAAAATGTAATAGAGAAACTTGGACTTTGATTAGTAACAGTCAGATTTTGACTTTAAGAATGCAATGTAATATCAATGTAATATCAATGTTCCGAATTTGAATTAAGAAGTTTATCTTACCATATCAGATTTGAGCAGTATCGAAAAATCACTGATACAAAGTTACGTAATATTTTGAAAGGATATTTCGAAAAATCACTTCACTATTTTAAAATCGGAATGTTTCTGTCACTGCTCGTCCATCGAGACCATCTCAATCTCGGCCACATATTTCCACAAGAAAGCGAACGAAAACTTTTGACAACGGAGCAGCTAAAGCCGGCTATTTGCATCGGATCCGAAATCTACGTAGGCAACATCGCGCACCTCACCTCCAATACAAGCGAACTGCGAGAGATTTCGAGAGATTCCCAAGACAAGACGCGCGCGAGGCTAAGGAGATCCAGAGGAGATCCAGAGGAGATCCAGAGGAGATCCAGAGAAATCGGAAAGGGGAGGCAGCGCGGATGCAGCGACAGCCGGCGACGGCCACTGATTTTCACGTGTCTCGGTGCGTGAGGCTCGCGCGCGCTCCTCGGAGGAGCTTTCGCGCACTGTCTCTATTTTGGCGGGCGGCCTCACTCCACTTGTCGGGCCCGCGCGCCTCCGCACTTTTGCACGTCCCGCGCCGCGTCTCACTGGCAAACAAGAGTCCACAGGCGGCACATTGCGTCGACACCCCGTCGCTCCTCTTCGGCTCCTCCGGCCGGCGCTGCTGCCTCGCGGCCCGAGGACCAAAATGACATTGTCAATTTGCGCGGCGTGCGCTCTCTTTATAAATAGAGCTCTTCGGCGCTGGCGCGCTCGCGGCCAAGATCTCCCTTCTCTCTCCCTCCCTTTCGGTTTGGAGCGAGGGCGACGCAGGTGCAGAGGACGGGGGCTTTCGGGAAGGCGGAAGAGCTTTTTACCTTGCTACATGAAAAACGAGTGGTTTCGAGGCGGGCCCGGGCTGTGTGATAGCGACGCAAGTGTCGGGGGTCGGGTGGGTGGTTCGGCGGTGACGGCTGTGCTGCGGCGGTGCTGCGTGGCGTTCGGTTTCTCTTTGAAAAAAGGTAGACTGGAGCGGAGAGAGATGCGCGCGTGCGAGGGGGGTGTTTGTATATGCGAGAGAGGCTCGCCTCGAACCGGCCCACAGTGACGTCGCCGGCCTACTGTCGGGGAGCTCTTCGGGCGCTCGCCTCCTCGGCCCCGCGGTCAACTAACCTACCGTGCGCGGCCGAACTTTACCGAGCGGGCGAATCAATCGGCTCGGCGCGCGGCGGCTCCGCGGCGGCTCGGCGCCGCCGCCGCCGCGGAGCCGCCACCGCCGCGCAGCCAGCCCTCCTCCCTCGCGCGCGCGATCCGAGAGCGCCGAGAGCAGCGAGAGCGCATTTCCCGCACGTTCGCGCGTCCGCGGTGCAACCCTTCTACGCTCCCTTCTCCCAAAACTGCTATTAGCGATTCCGCATTTTCCGTGGAAAGTTGCGATTAAAATGTCTTTGGCAGGGCCTTTCAACGTTGTAAACTGGTAGTTTAAAAAATAGATTGTTTGAGGGGCATTCGCGCTCGCAGCGCGCACCTCGCGAAGGTGGAAGAGAGAGGAGCCGCGGACGCACGCGCCGCTGCAGTCGGCGCGGAGCACGCAAGCGCTAGAAAGAGACCGAGGTAGCAGAGCACGTGCGAGGGTGGGGAGAGATCACGAGAAACAGAGAGCAAGAGGAGCGAGAGAGGGATCAAGGAGGAGGACGGAGAGGAGTAGACGATCTCGGAGATAGCTTTTCAAAATATTTTCGTAGAGCACGGCGTTTTCTTTGCGGCTCGTCGTCGTGCCGCTTAATCTTATCTTCATTGCGCTTTTATCGGGAGATTTTTTAATTTGTTTTCAAATCCGTTTACATCTGAATTCGAAAAAGAATGAAATTTTGCCAGTGAAAAGGCAAGCAGTGGAAAAGGAAGGCCGGGCTCCAGTGCGCTGGTTCGTTAAGTAGTAACAGACAGAGCGACGGGCCTGCCGCGGAAAATCACGACTCGACGCGCGAAGATCGGAGGAGCCCGATTGCGGTACAAAGACGGCACTAGGTGGGAAAGGTCGAGGCGGGGGTGGGAGGGAGGCCTGTGCACGGCGGGGGAGAGGGGTCGTGCGCGAGCGCGAGGAAAACTGCAGGCGAGACGGAGACGAGTCGATGGAGTTCCTTCTCCCTCTCCTCGTGTCGCGCGCGTCCGTCTGCGTGCGGCCGGCGGGAGGGAGGGGAGGAGATGGACGCACGGACGTGCGAAGCGTGAGAATGAGAAGGAGAGGGAGCGAGCGGCGCCCGGTGGACCGGAAAAAAGCGCGCGACGCGGCGCGGGGGAGGGCGGGGGAGGGCGGTGCGGACCGATTCCGCGATTCGAAAAGCGCGCGCAAGTGGCGGCTCGGAAGGGACTTTTCGCGGGCGCGGAGAATTATTTTCGCACTCGAGCGCAGCCAGCGGAGAGAGTGTGATTTGTGCACGCTACGCGGCACCGCCGGCGAACCTCTTTTGCGCGCTCGCCGGCGCTCGCCGCGGATTACGGATGATTCCTTTTGTTTTCCGACGGCTTTTTGCTTGGCCATGCGCGCTGCGCTCCAAATGCTAAGACTTTTTAAGCGCGATTTGCAATTTTATTTGTGCTATTTACTTTGGTATAGTTTTTGGATTAACGATGAACTCTACAGAGCAGGAAAAATATGAATTATTGTCTAACACGACAAGTTTTTGCCTGATAGATGAATTTACTTAAATGCGTTATATGGACGTGAATGGTTTCTCTTAATTAAGTTTTACATTTTTAATTGTATGTCATACGTTTTCTTGTATCAAAAATATTGTGTTTCCTTGACAATTTTATAAAAGAATTAATTGTTATACTTAAATACAAGTCAGAGTTCTGGGTAGTGGTGGTGCACGTTACGCGCCATTTGATCTACATAGGAATAGCCAACATTCGATGCCAAAGTTTTTAAACTAATTACATGCGCATGTCAGCGAACGAATACGTATGCACGGATTTATTAATACACACAAAAAGAAATAAATAAATAAACGGCGTCGAATACCGGAACTTCAAGTGACAACGCTCGCGATAGGTATTTCAAAAATCTTTGCGCGCGCATTAAGGATCTTTCCTGAATTAATTATAATCATCGGCTGTTGCATAATATACGATACGGTATTCCTCAAAGTCATTACACGTGCGTTTTCTCGTCCGATAAAGCAATAATGGATATCTTAAACGGCATAAATCGCTTTTACGATTCGAACGATGTAATCAGCGCAACTGCTACGCGCTCTTTTTCTCTCTCTCTCTCTCTTTCTCGCTTACGCTTTCCCCTCCTCCAAGTGCCGCGACTCTCAAAACCCTGGCCTTCTCTTTCCCACTCGTGCACTCCTTACGAAAGCTCGCCTTATTTTTTTCTTCGTCGGCGTGTAGCACCAATAGATGCTCCGGAGCGATAGCTCGCTTCGCGAGGGGGAAGCTGAGAAAAGGAAAAATTACCTTCGGAAAGCGATTCTTGCTCTTGGCAATCTACAAAGGAGTCGATAAGGCTCTCCTCGTTATGAGCTCCGCGGCGTGACTTCTAGCACGAGCTCTAGACACCTATACGTATACACGTCCATACATATGCGCAAGAAAAAAGGCACAAAAGCGTCGGCTCGGCGCTGGCCGCCGAACGTAAATAGTGCACGCGCACGTGTGCAGTTGCGCACACACTTGCACGAGCGAACACAGTAACGTAACGGTCTTACAATGTCGCTCGAAATACGCGCAAACGGAGACGCACTTGCGCGCCTTAAGTACGCGAGTGTAGCGCCTTGCACTCTCAGCCAAGTGCATCGGTGAGCGATCAACACCTACACTGTTGCGCTCAGGCGGTCACCTGCGCTCGGATGATAATGCTACGGGGATCGAGGCGCAACTAGTATTTGCAACTAATATTTGCTTGCAAACAATTTTTGGTGAGCAGAACATACACGCGGGCGTGCGATACCAGACTTCAGAAGTTTACGAGCTTTTGAATAAAATAAATTCAAACATTTTTTACGGCAATGTCTAGATTTTTTTGAAAATCGAGTCATTTCGCGTTTTACGATTATAATAAAATATTTGTCTTTCTTAATTTAATAATATAGATTCGTAAGCGATTTACTCAACTTTATCCTATCTGCCAGAATTTATTTGCGAATCATTGGTTTTCGAGGCGTCCGTAGGTCGAGGAAAATATTATTTGCACTTTTCTACGCGCGGTATACGGGCAATTCTTAGGTAACGCGTATCGTCGTCTCGCCGCGTGCACGCATACAGGCTGGTCTTTTGACGTGCACCGCGCGCTACTATACGCAGACGCTCGGACGAGCTATTAGCCCAGCGATTGCCTAGCAATCGACGCTCGTGTCTTCCTTTACTGACTCCGCCGAAGGAATCTTATAGCCGTAGAGGAAATGAAAATCAAATGATTTTCGTCGAAAAATATTTTAACCTGCCTTAAATTTCCGAAAAGTGTCGCAGTAACATCAAAACTTTTCATTGGACAATTTTTGAAAATCCACAAAGAAAGGGCCCCCTTCTTGTGCCTGGGAGTTGGCCGATCACGAGCTCGAAGCTCGGGGACAAGCGGTCGAGAGACGAAAAATAATGATTTTTCCCTCATTAAGGGGCCAGAGCGGCGGCGCACGAAGTCACGTCCGCGCGGCGCTCGCGTGGCTCGCGCTAATTTACGCGAGGAGAACCGAGCGCGTCGAAATAATGCGCGGGCGCTCGTGTGTCGCGCCGCCCGCGCTGCCCGCGCGGTGCGTTCTTAGGTAACGCGAGGCGCGCGCGCATCTCCGCGTGTAATACGCGCGGCGTTACGTGAGCGGAACCGAGATCGCCGCCGCCGATCGTCGCTGGACTACGCCGATCGTAAACTCGCCTCCTCCTCCCCCCCGGCTCTGCCTTTTTTCTCGTGCCTCATTTTACTCGGCTAGAGCCTCGACTAGGATTTTGCTTTCGCGAGCTTAAATTTACATTATTTTCAATTCGTTACTTTTCTTGGCTTCACGTCCTTCCGACACTCGCGTAAATCAGTCGCTTTTTATTTGCCACACGGGCACATTGTTGCGTTTCTTCTTTTTCTTTTTGGAGAAAGTTATATCATCAATGACTTTGGCGCAGCTTCCAAAGTAAGAGATAAATTCATCCACTTATGCGCTGTCCAGTGTTTAATTCAATTCGTATAATTTTATTTTCTTATCTCTACTCTTCCAGTTTATAATTACGGTAATGTTCCAAAGAATTCTATTTATTAGCTGTTGCACATCTTTGTGAAGTAGACATTTTGTCATTGAAAACTAACGGCGATTAAAATGACCAATTTAGATTTTTGTATCATCAAGTATCGAAGGTCCCTAAATTGAAAGCCGATTTTCCGGCACTGCTGACCGGCTTTCTTAAGTTTAAAAAATGAAAAGTCTCCGAGTTATCTTGCACTGGCAGCACTGGCAGTCCGGAAAATCCGCGTTCTACGTTTTTTTTAATCTTCCGGCTGCGCGCGCACACAGCCGAGTTCATAATGCTCCTCACTCGTGTCCTTGCGAGTGTTGGCTGCACGTCAACCGCGCAACTCTGTTGTTTGTCATCTTTACGAGCGGCGCGGGTGTAAAACACGCTAGACGAATCGAGAGACGCGTCTCGCCAGAATCCGTGTATAGTCGGCGCTTAATGCTGCCAGTATCTCTTTTTTTTGAGCCGCTTTCATCATACAGGCGTTTCCGTCCAGCGGTTTGGTACTTACAACTTGAGTGGGATATTAGAACGTTACAGAGATTTAAGATCGATCTTCAAGATTTATGAAGAGCTTTTGCTTTCTATACCTTGTTTTTAATACTTTTAATTTAAAGTAATTTTGAATTTTTTTTAAATTAGATACATATTAAACTCAAATCATTTCTTTTAGAAAGTTTACAAATTTTTCAAAAGGTGGCAACGTCGGAGATTCGATCTTGTTTTTTTGTCTTCACCTTATCTACTTCTTCACAGTTTTGAGGCTATCGGTACTTTTATACATTGTTTATATCCGGTACTCAGATTGCCATTCACGGGGACAGGATCGTAAAAAAAATTATTTCAGCCGATGTACCTTTTTTATTCTCTCCTACTACCTTTGAATGAAAAATCTTCATTTGTTTAAAAAAGTATGCAGTGTATTGATATTTTGAAAAAAAAATAATAACTTTAGAAAACGATAGCTCGTCGGGTTTCATGGCTGCAAGACTTATTTTTAAATAGATGAGAGAAAAATGCATAAAAAATAAGAAGATTATACAAAGATGTCAACAATTAAGTTCTTTAAATGCACGGAGCAAAAAACAATTGTATCGAACTAACACATTATAGTCGGAGATTGACAGAAATAAGGAGTCCGTTATCGTGTTTACAATTTTTTGCTTTTACTAAGTAAATTATTTTAAGAAAGTAACTTCAGTGTTGACAGTAATGAAGGCTAATCATCAGCGTAATAGGTTTGACTAATTGTTGCTAAGCGACGATAAAGAGGTGAAAAAAGTCTGCCGAAAGGTTTCCACATTCTTTAAATTGTCGAGAGTAAGATACTGGCTGTCTCGTTATGAGTTTAATCACTTTTGCGTATGTCAACGAAACAAACAGTGATATAAGGAATTATCGCTTTCACCAATTACGAGCTTTCATTTTAAGTGGCTTAAAAAAGTTATTTATAACATTTTCATTGCTGATTTATCATCAGTTTATTAAAGTCTTATTGTTTGTAAAATACTAAAAAGCATTTTTTCCAAATGTCTAAAGTATTGTTAAATTAATTTGGCTTACAATTTATTTTGAAACAATAAAACTCTTAATTCTGACATTCTTTAAACTATAATTATCTTTTAATTCGAATTAATTAATCGCTTAATTGCCGAAGAGAAAGAAATTGCTTTGGCAAACGTAAATTCAGTTTACAGCGTCAGGTGTGTGTAAGCGAACAGAAAAAGTTCATACCTTTTAATATATTAGCAATTACGATGATACTCCAACGCCTAAATTATGAAACTCGATGTAGGTTCCTCGGGCCACCTCTTGTATCTCTCACCGATTTCTCCGGCCGGACGGGGATAAAGGGCGAAGCGCGGCAAAGTTGGAAGGATAGCTGCATGCTCGCCGCCTAATCGAACTGCCAATAATGGCGGTGCGCCGGACGTGTACGCGCGCGCGAGCTACCTTATACCACTGAATTTTTTAAGGTGCACGCTTCTCGCCCGCTTCTTCAGCGGCGCGTACACGCGCGAATCGCGGGGATTACGTAACTTCCATTCGCCCCCAGCGGGAATTACGAGCCACCTCGCCGGCCCGCTACTGGTGAAGAAGAAAGGAGAAACGAGAAAGGGGAAAAAACGTTTGCTTTTTTTTCTTTTTTGAGGCGAATTCAGCGCTCGAGCGAAAACGAGGCGATTAGCGCAAAGTTTCTACATTTCTGAAATTCGAATCACCAATTGCGATTTGGCGTATCGAGAGCCCGGGCTATTAAAACTTTTTCTCCTTAACGAGGCAGCTGGCGTGCTCGCGTGTGCGTGCTTGTGTTGAGGTACAAGGGGGCAGGGGGAGGATGAATTATTTTTGAGCTCGCGCTCGGCGGACCTGCAATGTCGACCTGGACGGCAAATCGATCAATAATCAGGTAAATCGACTGGATTTCTTGATCTTTCGTATTCGTTTATCTCAGTGTTATCTTTTCGCTAACGAAGAAGATTATTTACCGATAAAAATGACAGGTTCGTTATAGTTTACCTCTTGATGTTAAAACCACAATTTTTAATAGAAATATATCAGCATATTCATTATTTATTAATTTCCATTATTGAATGAGTGTACGATAATTTAGTTGCTGTGTTGTAATTTGCAGATCATCCCAATTAATTCACGTATTGCATATTGAGTAATTGTGAAAAAATCAATTTATTCATTGTGTCATTAATTAATATATCATCGCTCACAAATGAGCAGTCTCTAAATTGGCGTAATACCGCTGACCTGCTCTACTGTGTTCCATCGTAAAACCGATCATTAAATCCAACGTCATTTCCTATAACTGCAGTTAGACAAAATGTATCTTTAGTTGTTGTAGCTCGTACTCCATATAAAAGCAGGTAAATCGCATAAGAAACAATATCGATAAAATAAAGTAATCCTAATTAGAACTAATTAATACGTTCGTAAAAGTTCGTGAAATTCTTAGTTGGAGTCGCGCGATCCATCATCGCCGGCGGTTTCGCCTCGAAGTAATCGCGGCTCCGCGCAGCTCGCACGCTCGGGCGGGTCGTCGAAAATCGTCGGCGAGCCAGTTTCTCAGTGCGCGCGTGCGGCGCGGCCCTTTTTCGCAGTCGATAAATCCTCCCTTTGAAAAATTGCCGTCGCCCGACGCCCGCGCGCGATTTCGACCTCCTCGCGCGCGCACGGACGGAAAAACAAGACGATAAATCGATAGCCCGAGCGCCACTGGCGTCCCGGAACGCCGCTCGCGCGTTTTACGTTAATGATGGCGGGCCTGCACTGTCGCCGCATTGACAGTCATCCAAGTCGCGAGGATTACCCTCAATCTACTCGTGCCATTGCAGTCGATGGTGAAGTTTCATTTGGCCTCAGTGGACTACAGCGGGGGGTAAGTGTAGGACAAAATGGCCAGTGCCCTTGGCAGAGAGCTCGTGCAGATGCATCATTTCTGTGCAATCTGATTAATTATGGTCACCACTTTTAAAAATGGTATTGCTTTTTGTTGAACTTGAACAGTGCGCAAAAAATCAAAAAGCGGAAAATTAATTGCTTTAAGTCGAATTTACGACTACCTAGAAACAAATTCTATAAAATGTATCGTAGGTTCTAGCTCATGAACTTTCACTCTTCCGGCAAATACTGCAAGAACGGTCATTTCCATCGACCGTAGAGCAATTTGTATTTGACTATTTTTCTCGCGTAAGATAAAATTGTTACGTCGACGATGAATTTTGTGGCTTCAGCTGGCCTGAAAAGAATGGTCGTCATGTCATTTACACAGCAGGTAAGTAATTGGGCGAGCACTCGGTAATTGTTTAAGTTTCATTTAGCGATAATAGCGAGGCACGGGGCACGGGCACGCACCCGGAAGAGAAAAGTGCTGGCGTTTGAAATCGAGCGAAATACTGAGCGTCGTTCTCCCTCGGCGGCGCATAACGCATCGCTCGATCGGCGGTGCTCCTGTTTTTAGTTCGTCTCTCTCTCAGTTTTTCGCTCGAAATGCGCCGATAGTAGGCGGCGGGCTGCGCTCTCCGGCCGATTGGTCCGCGATCGTCCGCAATGAAAAAGCAATTTTACGGCGATTTTCACTTTTGCAGCGCGCGCCGCTCCGCTCGGCCGGGGGCGGCCGGGAAAAAGCTCCGTCGGCAAGGCGGGAATGAACGGGCGCGCGTCGTGCGCGCGAGGGAGAAAGAGAGACGGAGACAGAGAGCTCGCCAGCGAGTCGCGCTGTAAACACGTAAATCATAGCGGGGAAACGAGCGAGAGCTGCTCCGGCGCTTATAAAATTATATTCGATATCTTCTAATTGGCCTGCCGTACGTGCACGCGTATATGTGCGTATTATATCCGCGGGAGGATGCAATACTCTCTCTCTCTCGATAAATAATTAATTATCGTGCAAGTCGACTCGCTCTTTATCCACCGGCGGGTATAAATTTTGCGCTGATCGACATAGCCGGACCGCTGACGACTGTCGCGAGCTTTTCTTGCCTTTTTTAGCTGGCAAATTGATTCTTATAGTACTTCGTTCACGTTTGCGCTTTAATTGCTTTTAATTGACGTTAAAAAGATTGGGCTTTCCGACATTGTTACTGTTTAGCAGTGTTTATTGATAATCATCTGTTATAATTATTGTTTTATGATTTTAAAAGAAATAAAAAGATATGAATTTTTTAATCTAATTAATCAATTCAATGAAAGCAAATAACTGCTGCAGTGACTGTTTTCAAAATTAAAACTACATTCGTCGTCAATAAACAAGCTAACATTCGCTTAACATATTAACTGGTTCATCCGAACTCTGACATTTATTAATGTATTAACACTTGCATAGTTGCATCCTTTTTTTATATATTTTTCTGCTTCTTTACGCTACGCTTTATGATCTTGTTTACTTGTGTAGTAGAGCTTACACCTTGATTATTATTAATGCTACGCTCATTTGTAAGAAATATTAATATATTAAATATTTTGCAGAATTCTCGTTTAATTTATGTTATCGATTCAGGAATTGGATATTTTACCTACGTACCTTTACGGCAGGATTCCGCGAGCACACGTTATTAACGCGTTGCCGAAGCTTTCTGCATTTTTACTCTGCTTTTTGACATTTGTACAAATTAGTTGACTGGTGAAAAGGCAAGGAAGAATTAATCTTGTTGGAAAAAATCTCTTTTCGACTCTGATCGTTCGTCACGATCGCGCGAAAAAGATCAGGCCACGGGCGGGCTGTGCACGCGGAAAGAAGGAGGGCGATCTTGGGCCCCATCCTCGCGGCGATAAATTATCGTTATCAGCGACGGGCTTGGCAATTTTCCGCGCTCCTCGGGCGCGGGCGGCGGGTACAGAGGAGACGGCATAACGGATGAAGGAGCGCGAGCGGATGGTTAATAGGCGTTCGGGGAGCCGAGCGCGGGAGAGCGTGAACGTGAATATTCGGGCTGCACGGGGACCCCGGCGCGGCGGCCGGCGGATTAATCGCCGACCACTTGGCGAGCTCGTGCGCAAGTGCACTGCACGCAGCGCGGTCCTCGTGCACGATGCGGCCTTCTTTGCGCGAAGGCTCTCTTGCACACTTTGCTCCATGCAGAGGCCCTTTTTCGCGCTGCGCGCTGTACTCCACACGCGCCGGACTCCGTTTTTCGCGCGCGCCCACTCCGCGGTACGTGATTCTTCGCCTTCTCCGACAGGCTCATTCTGCACTTTCCTCCACATATTTTTTAGGTCACCCTTGCCAAAGGAAAACACTTCGGGCTGAAATAGCTGTGCATAGTTAGTTGCTCACACCATTAAGCAAAGCCGCAACAAGCGATTGAGCTGCTCTGAATCACATTCTTTTCAAACATTAACAATAAAGTTTCAGCATGTAAAAGCTATTATCACTTGTACATTTTATGCATTGTAGATATAGAGAAACTGTGACATTTATAAAATACTTACTTTTAGCATTATCTTACCTACATTGGCGGAAGTAACGTCACTCGAGTGTAGTTTCATGGAAAAGCTACTTTACTATTACATGTACATTTTTCTACAAATATATATTGCGAATCTCGTTCACGTGGCAATGTAACCTTATGTTAACCAATAAAAACCTACTTAAATAAATAATATTGCAAATCTTCTTTTAAGGTATTTTGTACATGTAAATCAATGTTTGTCTTATTAGCACGCACTTTTGCACTAATGAATACTAATGATCTTTTGTGTATCTTAATTAGCCTATTGTACAATGTGCGAAAATCTTAATAACTTAATAATAAATTAAAATTGGACACACCATAATGGTTAATGAAAATTTATTTTCAAAGTACTCAATTTTTTACAACGCTCAACATTCCTTTGTTTCTATTTTGAAATGAAGAGTTACTTTTGCGTAATATTATTTTCAAATTGCGTTATTTTTTGATTGCATTAAATTTTCATCTATTATTGCGGGATTGGAGGAGAGAAAGAAAGCTCTGCAAGTAAAATACACCTCTGCGCAGGGAAAAGGGAAATGTTGTGAAGGGAATAACATAAGAAGGGGGTATATACCTTTCATAATAAATTGCGCCGTTATATACCGTACTGCCAATGAAACGAGTGTTTACTATTCTCCTTTCCGATAGCTCTATGTTTTCAATTATTAATATTTAATTCTAGGCAATTAGGCAGTACTTGAATTGAATTCGACATATTTTCAGCTAGAGCTGCAATGCATGCAAATAATTAATTGGAAGCTTAGTTATTTAATACAACTTCACTCGTAATTGCTAGGTAAAACATATAAGCTTTCATTACTTAAATAACTCTGAATATTCCTTGTTTAATACACTGTATTGATGTATTTAGATCGCAATAAAAGTATAAATAGTACAAAGCAAAGCATATTGCGTAGATTCTAAGTGATGTTATGTGCTTATGAGCCGCAGCTGGAGCATAGCTGGAGCCGAGATTTGGCGGATGCGCGGGCGCCGAGGACTCGGTCACGCACGCACGAGAGAGCGAGAGAGTCGCCGCGATAAATTTCGATAAGAGGTCGAGTCTGGAAAAAGGAGGAGCTCGCGGGGGCTCGCTCGCTGGGAGGCAAGATAGAGCGGGCGCGTGCACAACACGCCTTAGGAAGAACAATGCAGCGAGAAGAAGTAGCGAGAAAGCTCGGAGCGGCGCGGGGTCTAGTTTATGGGGACCCCGAAGTTTACGTAGAGACGACGTCCGCGCTCCTAACCTCACCTCGAGCCCTCCTCTCCCCTCTTTGGCTCGTAGCCTCCTCGCCTAGCCTCCTCGCCTGGCCTCCTAGGCTTTAGCCTAGCCTAGGGCTCCCGGCGTGTAGGAGGCGAAAGAGGGAGAGAGGCGGTGCACTCTCTGGCGGCGCGCGGACGTCTGCCTGGGTATTGATCCTCCCGGCGGCTCTCGGGCTACTGGCTACCTTCACCCACTGATAATTCTTGTCAGACTCCCAAAGAGCCGAGCCGTCGCGCTGCACACGCGAGCCGAGCGACGGAGATAGAGACGCCGCTCGAGCGCCCGCGTGCGTCTCTCACGCCCGGACCTTTCCAATTATCCTTCCCTCCTCTGCCTCCTTCGCCCCCGCTCCGCCCCCCGCTTCGCCCCTCTTCGCCCTGCCCTCCCTCGATCTTCCCTGCTGGCTGCTTTTCTCCTTTTCTCTCCGCCTGGCGCGAGTGCAAACTTCGTCTTTTTGCGGCTGCGTGTCGGAGTCTACGTGTGCGGCTACGTCTATGTGTGCGACTACGTGGCGCCTGACTAGTGCAACCCAGGAAAAAACTTATTGGAAAATGTATCTCGCGTACTTTGCAGCGAATTGCCGTAGATACGTGCATTGTTACTTTTTTTATAAATTTTTATTCCCAACAAAACTATCGTACCTCGCGATTCTTATTCATTTTGCTCTTGCGAATCAGATTAATATTCATTTTTTAAAACCACCTTCTTAACTTCTATCTTGGAGTTTGCTTTGCAGCTTGTAATCCTTTACTCCTGTATAAGAGAGTAATCGACAAAGGGGAATAATGAATCGGTGACATAAACTTAATCTTCAACTCTCTACAAAATAAGGTATCGTAGGTACGTTTAAACATGAGAGATTTGGATGTTGTATAGATAAAGTTTAGGTCAGCTGGATGCGCTTTTCCCTATCTTTAATTGTTCGGGTATTTTCTTATTTTCTCCTCTGAATCCTTTGTTGGCTGCTTTGGCAATTACCATTCATGACATGGAGAAAAGATTTTACCGAAAACCGAATGCGCCAACTCTGATGTTCGAACTTTTAAAGATATTGCAATTCAGAGAGTGGCAATTCATCATGAGTCGCGCGGAAAAATTTGTCCACCCACTAGTTCGAGCAGTGACAAACTCGGCTTGATCGAGATTCACTTTGTATGGGAAGGATACTTTCTTTGTTTTGCAAGGAATGGGGTAGCTAACCCTTTAACCTTGGTTGGGTTAAGGTATGGTTTTAGTTTTAACTTTGGACGATTTTAATTTTTAGGAACTGCGTTGCCCTAATACATACATAATGCACTTTAAATTTGTTCTTTCCATCTTTGAATGCAATGTTATTCATTGATTTATTTATATCAGATAGAGGCTTAAGTTTTTTAATACTCTATAAACATTAATTTTTTTCTTATAAATAATCTGCATGTCGTGATGTACTCTAATTTATGTATAAAACTCTTTAACCTTTAATGTGATTTATTTCTTGTTTAACAAGTAACTTGTATAATAAAATACTAAATGCTAGGTATTTTTGTTGTATTCATTTTTTACGAGTTTTTTAAATAATTTTGATCTTTACGATGTCACTATGATTTTTAATAACTAGTGTCAAATAAAAAAGGCCCCTTTATAAGTCCGCGGCTCCGAAAGTCTCAATTTCGACATAACGACAGTTATACTTTTTGAGGTGTCTAGAATGAATTAAAATAAAATAAAAGTATGCAATCTTTTTTCTCACACCGATATCGAACAGTCACGCAAAGTTGCATCTAATCAGAGCCACATCGGGCGCGATCACTCTTACTTCCAGTGACAATCCCGATCGTCTTAACGCTTCTCCTCTCCCCCTTAAAAATCCTGGAAAAATCCTGTCGCAGAAAGTGCGCGAGAATATCCTCGGGCGTCCCGGTGATTGGAGCGCGCGGGCTCCTCCGCTAAATCCGTCGCGACTGCGGCTCCTCACCCCTTCGGCCTCCCCCTACCCCCGGCGGTGCGCGCATAATCGCGTCAGGCGCAGCAGGCGAGAAAGACCAGGAGCGACGGCACCTTCGCCGGGATCTGCGCTGATCTTACGAATTAATGCCCGGCGTAGAGCTCGGGCGCGGATCGATCGGCGCCTCTCGTCCGCTCTAGAGGTGCATTCGAAATAGACGCCACTCCGCGGCGAGCCTACTTACCGATTCGTGACGTTAACTCTTCCGAGCTGCCGTCTAGTTTGCGCGCGCACTGCCATCAGAGGATCGATGGGCCGGCGAAAAAGGAGAGTAGAGCCGGGGTAACGAGAAAATTGCCACCCGCTCGACGCGCACCATCTCAATTATGAATGCGACGTGCGAAGCGACGTGTGTGTACGCGCATCAACGACATAGTACGTTGCGGGGCTTTCAAGCTTTGAGCTTTAAAACGGGTTAGAAACACGTTCATTTATTACGATACAGTCTCTTTTTATTACTGTGCCATTTCCGAACAGGAACTGTATTGAAACTCAATAGCACGACATTATCAGACATAATTGTTACGTCTGCAGATTGCGTGTCTGCTTATGGAAAGTCTTTTTATCTATTACGCTCATTATCTCTGAGATCTTTGTTTTAAACTTCTTTAATTATAATGTAAAAGTTTCAATCATTTTTTTAAGAGTAATACATATCGCTTTATTTGATGCGATACAAAAAAGCTTGTCGCCAAGCGAAAACCTCGAAGAAGTATTGAAGGTCAGTTTCTGTCGACGGCTCATCCGGACAATAAAAACCGTTGCATCAAAATCGGACGCGACCGAAGAAGGGCAACGATTCTTCCTCCCTCCTGCAGTCGCGAAGAGAAAATCCAGTGGCGTCAGAGTTATGAATTTGACGGAGACTCGGGGCCGAGCTGTGGTTGGGACAAGGCGGTGCGCATCGATGCCAGCCGGCCGAAGTTACCGCGCCGTCGGCAGCCTCCCTTAACGACGCCACGCGTCGCGGTACAAGACGCGCGCGCTACATCACGCCGCTGCAAAATGTATGCCTGCCGGTGATAAACGGATTCAGCCGTTAGACCGTCCTCCCACCTCTCCACCCTCGACCTACCCTCGACCGTGGCCGCTAGTCCAGGATTCGCTTCTGCTTCCTGAGCGGAGGCGACGAGTACCTCCCCCGTCCTCGGCTCCTCTTTCCCTCTCAAATCATTTTTTTCTTTGCTTCAGCTACTGCTTGAGCTTTAAATTCTCAGGAATCGAATTACTTGACTGTAGTGCGAGATTAAATTAGATTAAATAAGTCTAATGCGAGATTTATTGTTTTCCTGTTGCATATATACTTTACTATTTAGAACCTCTTCTTTTTTATTGAGCACTCTTATGCATAGTTTTTGAAACAACATTACTTTATCTTTATTGAATTTTTCTTTACTAAAATAGCAGCCTGTTGAATACTAACCGTTAGGTAACAATCGTATATCATTCAATTAAAAATTTCCTATTAAAATTTAACAAATTTGATAATATTAGTTGGTAAATTGATTTGATTACCGGAATAAAATAAACTTTCTAAAAATAAGTAGCAATAGGTGAGAGATACACTGTACTTTAAGATGTTAAATAGTGCTTCAAGTTTCATAAATTGTCAATGCGAAAAGATTTTCTTTCTCGATTTCTTCGAGTTTTGAATTTCCCTGTGCGCGCACGAGCGCGACTTCTCCCTTTAATCTGGCCTCGCCAGTGTCTCTTCCTTTTCCGCACTCCCCTCCCCCGCTTTCCGCATTTACGCCAGACGACGACAACGTCGGTGGTGGTAGCGGCGGCGACGGCTCTCTTCCAGCTCACTTCCTACTTGCCTAAACGCGCGTCTGTCCCTCTCACCTTATTTCCGCGCCCTAACTAATTCCATCCTACACCGTATCCCTCCTGCGAGGTACCTTAACTGCCTGCGGGCGCCTCTCTTCGCCGCGTACCTATGAATATGCGACGCGGCCCCGGCCCTCACCGTCGCCGCTTGAATCCTTTATTTTTCGGCTCACAGCCCGGCGATATTTCAGCCTGAGCGATAGTAAAGCAGGGAGCTTTTTACAGGCGCGAACGACCGTTTTTCGCTGGACTGTGATTAGAGTCGTTGAATCGGACGATTTATGTCGATTTTCAGTTAAGCTGCGTTAAACTTTTGATAAAAAAGTTTTGATATCGAACGAACAATCACAATTCCGCTGTAATTAACACGGCATTGTCGCAGATCACGAGTGGAGACTGCAGGTGCACCGAATGCGGATGGATCCTCATAAAAGCGTGAATCGGCAGCACGGATACCCGCTGATAAAGAAAGCGAGGAGACTGTCGCAAAGAAGCGATCGATGTCGCGGCGAAGGAGGCGTTCCCCGATCCGCCGGCGAAAAGACGCGGCCGGGCGGCCAATTGCGCGGCTAGTCTTAGCTTCCTCCCCCCGATTGCGGGAAAAAGCACGGCCGCTCGAAAAGCCGGTACAATGAGCCGGTGCGCCTTGAGAACGCGCCGCGGAAAAAGCGCGACGGGCGATGCACCGGCCGCGGGCGCAAAAAACCGATCGGTCACACGGCGCGCGAGCGTCCCCCGGAGCAGCCAAGCGCGCCCGAAGCTTTTTCGCGTGACGCACGCGGTGAAAGGAGCGCGGGGGACGTCCGAGCGCGCCGCGAAGGAGGCTGCGTTTCGAGGCCGGGGCCCCGGGAAAAAGCCGGCCAGCTCTGCTGGAACGGAGGAAACACCAAGACGAGATAATTACTCGGCATTCAGATCGGAGGGAGACCGATTAATCGCTTGACGCTGCCGCTGAGCAGCATAAATCCTTAAACTTTTTACGCCGATCAAAAGTATCAGTCTCTACTATTAATAAATAAACGCTTTGTTGTCTTCATTTAGAAAATATGATTTTTATCCTAATTATAATTTTTATCCTACTATATTTTTATACTATTTATATGATTCGTCAGTAATTTTCAGTGAGTTATATCTTGTCAATGACTTGGACTGATTTAATCAAAGTTGTTCATTCATAATTTTGCAGTGTAATTCCGATTGTCGCACCATCTGAAATAATGTCTAATCATCGATGCTCAATGTATTGATTGAGATTTAGAAAGCCAATATTTATAGCGGTCCAAACATTTTCTGAAAAAATTATTATAGCATAAGTAAGCATTACGCGAAAGAAATTTCGAGCGTTCGCAACAGTGCCAATATTCAAAAGGTGCGAGACCTTTAACAAACTATGAGCTTTATTAAGCTTTATTAAGCTTTTGGGGTAAATGATTTAAAGAAAAAATTTAAATGTGTTATATAAAAGAATTATGAACTATTGTTAGGAAAAGTGATATTAAAAAAATATTCTTTGGGATTTGGATAAACCCATGTAGCAGAAAATTCTGAAAAATTGAGATGACCCTTTTAATAATCGGCCAGTGTCCTGGTAAGTCGCAGTAAGTTCAAAGCGTAAAAATGAATTGAGCCGAAGTCAGATAGACCGTGGCATAATTATTTTTTACTTGTCGACGAGACTACCGTTCGGCTTTCTCCCTCTCTCTCTCTCTCTTTCTCCCATCGTCACGCTGTCTGGCGTCTGCGTGCGCGAGACCAGGCGAATCTCCTGGCTGGCTCGAGCGATCGACTCCGGCCCTTTCTCTCTCTTTCTCCGCGGAGTGGAGGCGTCGAGCCTCCCACGCCTCGGCCTCCGCCGGAGAAAACGGCTGCGAGGCTATTTCTCCTCGATCCACGACGGCGGCGCCGGCCGCCGCTTTATTTGCATTCGGATCGATATCCAATTATCGTATATTAAAGGGCCTCCCGTGCCCCTCCGAGGAGCCGGGCGCTCGTTAATTATCATTGGTGATTAATTGTTTATTAATTATGCACCCCAGCTCGTCGTGCGCGACGGTAAGGATGGCAAGAGGAAGAGCATATTACGTCGGCGCGCAACTGAAGCCTCGTCCCGCGGCGCTCGCCTTTTTTCGCCGGTAAATCACCGACGGCGGTGTGCTTTCGCATCGATTCGATTCGCGGGCGCGACATCAACTTATAGTCGTTGAGGTAGCAAGCGGAGCACGAGCGAATCGTCATTAGGCACTACCTGCCAACCTGAATAAAATATTGTTTATTTCTTTCTTTCCCGACATAAAGTTTTACCCACGTTGACGCTGTAAGTTCACGCAAGCCGAGCGAAAAGTGGGTGAGTGCGTATAGCTTACCACGAGGCCGATCAGGATGAATTATTGAGTGAATTCTTATTTGTCTATAAATTGCGCTAACCGATATATCGAAGGGATTGAATAACTTTCGATGAACTCTACATCTATTGTCTTCCACAAACTTCACTGTCCCACACCTTCTCATTTTTAAACTTTGAATAAATGCAAAAATGACTGCCTAATAAATACGGTAGAAAAGATTAAGATCTTCTCTTGAATCTCTAGAGAAAATATAAGATAAGTTTAATATTATCTTGAAAAGATTCGAAAAGTGCGAGCGTAGTAGGAAGCTCCATTGGAACAGTACACAAGGGCCAGCAGGCTGGTGCGAAATCGGAGCTGCAGCATCATCGCGCAACAATGCTCGAGCGCCTTTGGAGCGAGCAGAACCGCAACGATTCTCCCCGTGATAATCGGCCCTCTCTGCGCGCGGCGAGAGCGAGCCCGAACGCGCCACCCGTGCCTTGGCTTCGGGCCGTTGGGCCAGCGCGAGCCTCCTCCGCGCACTCGGCAAATTAATAAAATGCTAATTGTGCTCTCGCGAGAGCGGCCCTCCCTCCCTCCCGGTCGGCCTTGCGCGGCACCGCTCTTTCTGACCTTGATTCCGGCTATAAATCATCGCTTCTCTAATTGCCCCATACTTTTATTGTCTTTTCTTTTTTTAACGATGAGCCGTTTAGCGTCGGTAAGGAGAGTAACTTGGTCTAATTGAAGAACGAGTCGTTTTCAATTGCATACGCTATTCATTTTTAGTATTTTTAAAGTTTTTCAATTCCTGTGCAGTATCATTTATTAATTTAAAAATCTGATCGATAGGCAGCCGAACGCAATTGTCAAGGATTAGTAGAAATATGGGGCGGTAGCATACTACGGTTCAACACTAATTATTACCTTACATGCGGTGGAAAATAACTTTTATGAACAATTAACACCTTTAAAGTACTCCAGTGCTAATTATACTTACTAGGACTCATTTAAATCGATTTAAAATTTAATAAGCTAGCAATGAACATTTTCAAAATAAAAAAAATCATATCTTATCGTAAGATTGTGAATTAAATGAATGCGATTTTGTAGAAAGATAAAAAATGAACTGTACTAAGTGAATAAAGAGCGTCAAATGATCTAGCGACTAAAGGCCGATAAAGACTCACATACGCAATTATCATCGACGCTCGAGCAATCTTCGATCGGCAGCGAATTTCCGCCGGCCCGTAAGATCGTGCGAGTTTTTTTCGCGCCCCGTTCGCTCGGCCCGTGCAGCAAAAAGGGCCCCAGGACGGAACGAGCCGGGGCTTGGACAATGCGTAAAAGCGCGCGCGCGGCCGGACGTCGATTTGGCCGAAACAGGTTTTTCGCAATCGATTCGCGCCGGCCGGCAGTCGATGCGATTTTTCTCCTCACCGATTCAAATCGTCCCTTCCGCGAGCTCGTGCGCGCGGTCCCGCGGATTTTTAACGCGCGATCCGCCGGCCCGCGAAAAAACGCGCCTCCGCCTCGGCCGCCTCGCCCACCTCGCCCGGTGGGCCTCAAAGCTGCCTCTCCTCGCTGAGCTTCCGGGAGATCAAAGAGGTGGCCCGGGAAGCGCTCGAGTTCGTGTGAAATTGCTCGTTTATAAGTCGGCCTTTTTGCCCCGTGGACAGGGGAAAAGGGGTGCGTCGGCACCTGGACCGCATGTAATTAAGACGCCCGTCAGAGCAACCACGTTGCCCGGCCGAAGGAAACCCATCGATTCTTAAGTGCTCTTTTTGCCTCGTAGTAAGAAATATCGTTTGTTCTAATTTAGCACCGATTGCACTTTCGCATTTTCAAGATTTTTTACTTTGATTTATTGGCCCATTGAAGCTGCACAATTCTTTTTTCAGAAATAAATTTCTTTCTAAATTTGAATATTCGAAAACAGTTGAAAAGAAGAAAGAGCGACATCAGCTTATAAAAATTATACACAGCTTGAATCGAACAGCGTGAAAAGACTTGACTTCACAACTTATTAAGATAATTGTCGCATACACTTTTAAAGACACGTATAATAACAGCCTACATTGTTATTCACAGCTGTTGTTGATTGAGTAGCTAACACGAAAAGCCGCCACGCAAACAAATTCTATAAATTATTTTGGTTAAACCTCGCGAAGGAAGCATAATCACGGAAAATAGCAGAATCTTCAATATAAAACGAATTGTATAATAGCTTCATCACAAAGAATCCGTCGAAAACTACGAGAGCAGACCATTGTGACGAGCAACGACTTCCACGAAGTCCCGTGAAGAATACGTCAGCGTGAAGTTTTGAAGCAGTAGTTCCACCGCGCAGATAGAAGCCATACGCAACTTTTGAACGAGCACAAAAGAGTCGAAAAACGGCCGAGACACGCAGGCGCGAGATAAAGAGCTGCCGGGGCAGATTGGACTCGGGGCCGCGGGGCCCGATTTTTGCGGACGCAGCTTGACCCGTGCCGGGCGCTTGCGCTCACGCACACCGGGGTTATTTCGTCCCGGGCAACAATTACCCGGGCGTCGCGCACGAAACCGCAGCGGCGCGGCGTCACGCACGCGGGGCCCCGGCATTCCTTCCTCTTCCGACATTGCAAATTGCCGTTTAGAAGCCCTCTGCCTTTTTCTCGCTGCGCTGCGAGCCGCTGCGAGGGAGACCCACTGCACGAACGCCCAGCGTCTATTCCGCGCGCTCCTCTTTCGCTTTGTTTTTTTATTTTATTCTTTTTCGCCTTGCTTCTTCTCCCTTCTCTCTGCCCTTTCTCTATTTTTTTTTACCGGGCTCGCTTCGTTTTCTTTTCGTGGGGCCGGGGAGGCCTACTTTTACGAGGGAAAATTGCGTTCCTAGAAGGGCAGTCGCGTAGTTTTCAACTTTTTTTCTTGGTGCCCGTGCCTTCGTAGTAATGCTGTCCCTAGTTTTCAGGTAAATTTTGATTCTGGATCCGCCTTTTTTAAAGTCGTCATCGCTTCTCATTGAGCCTCTTCGAAAATGCAGGGATTACTATATTAGACCTTGCAAATAAATCGATAGATTAGTAATGTTAGCACCGTTTGCCATTAAATTTAGAAATATATTTTTGCTGCTATTAGTCGACTTCGATCCGTCTTCAATACTTAATTCTTTTTCAGGGTTTCATTAAAATGGAAGCTTTTACTACTACACTTATAATAGCACATTACGTATCTAGCCCTGTATAATAAGAAATGTCTCAGATCACATGTAATTGTCGACCGAGACGAAGCTGATTATTTTATTTTAAATTATTTTTGGATCGCTCAAATTAGAATGAAATAGGATTCAACAGATTTACGCATTGTAAACTTCAAGTATTTACAAATCCAGTTACAAATCTGATGATTTTTCAGTGATTAATAGTTGATAGAGCCTCGAGTCTCACTGATTACCTCTGCTGGGGGACACGACACACGAATTTACCGAAATATAAAAAGAATGAATAAATACTGAAATGGAGAAGTTTCTCAGGCACAGTGCGATTTGACAAATGACCATTACGAAATCCTCTGAAAATGAGTCCCTTCGAAAGCGTCCTTTCATAGATCAACATAATTTCCAGTTAGCCGTTCTGCAATTGCAGCCTCGACAGAGGTAATTTGTGCTCGGCATAAAAGGTGCAATTGGCTCTGCATCACTTTGCGATCGCGCTGCTACAATTGTCGCTGCTACGACTAGAAATTGCAATTTCTTCAAGTGCTGGAATCATAATGCGTCCGCACGTGCGCGCGCGCGGGTAAACATATCATCAACTACTAGTGCCGCATGAATTAATGTATGAAATGTTTCACTTTTGCTTTTAATGGAAACAAACGTTACTCGGTTACCCCGTATAATTTTCTTCAAAATGTTAATTGACAGTGCAAGGATTTAAGGTGCATTTAATTTTCTTGTACATGCTCTGCTAGGATGTTTCAAACTTTTTGTCGCTTTAATCAAAACTTTAAAAATTCTGTAAATTATCGCAATAAGCTATAATTACAGCTCCATTTTACAGTTATGAAGCACTGATTTTGCTCGACTTGAAAATTTTAAAAAGCATATTATGAAATAACGTATGTTGTCATTTCCCTCTGTTTTAGATATTTTTAAAACAACTAGTAAGTCCTAGCGATTTTTTTGGGAGTTCCAGTGTCAGCCAAAGTACATTGAAAGTACATTGAATTAGGTAAAAAATAGCAGGCTGCAGCATTCCAGCGAGGGTGCGTGAGGCGCTCTTTGTCCGTCCACGGCAAATTTGTTCCTTGGCCCCCGCGTCGGGGCCTCTATCTTCATCCATCTCTTGCGCCTTCTCCGGTGGCGCTTGCCGCCGCGGGCAGCGTCGTCCCCGGGCAGCGGGCGCACGCACGAAGCCTCGATCTCTCAGGCGCGCACGCGTGACGAGGCGGGGAGACGCGCCGGGATGAGGGACGAGCGTTCCCGGGAGAAATTGAAAGGGACTCCCGCTCCCGCCGTCGCTCGATTAGCGCGAGATTGCCCCGCGAGAGCTTGACCTTTGCTGAGATTGCGAGCGGGCGCTAATTGTTTCGCAGCCTCTGCGAGGCTCTTGCACGCAGCTAAGCGAGTGCGATTACTTCGCTACCTTCACTTTTTACCATCAAAAGACTGCGCTTGGAGATTTTTAAGAAAACTCCACGGAAAAGAAATTATTCTCAATCTTAAATTATTAAATATCTCGCAAAAATAAGTCTTAGCTAAAAGAGATAAATATCGCTCAAAATTACTTAAAATTGAATATAAGCATAATAAGGTTTGAAATTTTCAAGCGGGCTTTTCATAATTGAATTCAACTTATGTAAAATGTAGACTCAATCCCAGATTATACAATTCCAGTAATTTATTACATGAATTAAATAGCTATTTCATTGTGCCGAGAAACTTATCCTTAAAGACTTTTGCGAGACAAACTTGGACAGTACAAGTATTTCTCGTTTTCAAAATCATTCGCTCTTGTTTTCAGCTTTGTAACGACACGAATCCTCTTGAATTGAAGAAATGAAACCTGAAGTAAACCCAGTTTCCTCAATCCACGGTAAGAGCCATTCACTCGCACTTTTTACTATTCCCCCATTCCCCCGCAACTAGCGGTCCCAATTGACGGAGAAATTGAAAATAGCAGCTCTGGCTCTAGCTCGACGTCGTTGGTCTATGGAAAGTCATTGCGGCAGCCTCGATTGTCTAGCGATTCCTGGCGGTGTCTCGTAAATAATAGCCAGCTCAATATCCTGGAATCAGCGTCGCGCGGTGAATTATTCGCGGGGCCACCGAAGCGCTTGCTTCTAATCCGAATATTCAGCAGGCTGGTCTGCCCTCCTCCTTCGGCAAGTTCAGCCTCCTCTTTCGCCGGGGCCGGGGCTCCTTCATTTAGCCGCGGCTTAAACTCGCCGAGCCAAGTCTCACTTTGAATAGTTAATGTCGCATGCGTGCGGTGCACTTGCAATAGTGCGTGAACGCGCCTTCGAACCGCAGTTGCCGATCGAGACGACTTGTGCATAATGCACGATGAACGCTCTCGGCTTTTTCCTCTGTGACGCGCGTACCGCTTTTGTGCTGGAATATGTGTTACTCGCGAATGGAGCTTGCGCAATTGCTTTAAGTACTTTCGCAAAGTCGTTTCAAGCGGTTTCGCCAGGTTTAACGCTTCTGAATTACGACGATTTTTGGCAAGGGAAAATATCTTTTTTAAACAACCGTCTCAATATTTCATTGATTTCCGATCCAGCCCCATTATGTCTTTCGTATTATTTTCCTTGATTCTTGCCAACTATTTATTTTCTTTCGCTTTGAATAATAATTCGAAAGAAGGCAGGTGTTAGCCGCGCGCAATCCGTGTATGGAAAAAATTTATTTTCCATAAAAAAAATGCCTGTTCAATGTTTAACTGCGACGCAGAATTACTTAGCGTAAAGGAGATCAATATTTTCGCAAGTTTATCCATTATCACATTAAACTCTGGCGCGGTGGAGGGAACTCGTGCGCAAAGGACGGCTAAAAACATAGAGTAATTCCAGCGAATACCGTTGAATCCAATGTAAATCGGAGGAAAAAAGGGATGGAGGCGCGCTGGAGAGAGCGGGAGAGACGCGTCGAATCGAATGCGCGAATGCGCGAGCTTACGTAATCGGCGCGGATTCGCGAAACGGTGCGCTCGCTCCCTCCCGAGATTTTCCGTAATCGCCGCGTGTCCTTCTCTCTCCTCTCCCTCGGCTCCCTCGGCGGGAACGCAGCGGGCCGCAGACTATCCGTTTCAGGTCCTAAAGCGCGTCGTGCTCGCGAGCTCGCGAGCTCGGGAATCGAAGGAAGCGATCGTGCGCTCGGGCTCGCGCCAAGAGGAGACGCACGAACGGTTCCCACGAAGATCTCTCTAGCTGCGGCCCGAGCGAGAGAGAGGGAGGCCAAGGGGCTCCGCGCTCGGCTCTTTCTCTCCGCGTCCGCGAGCATTAATACCCGGATAGGAGGGGGGAGGGGGAAATTAGAGAACAAAAGGGACGGAGGAAATGTGTAACGCGTGCGCGCGGGCGTGCGCGAGCGCTGAAAACGCGGTAGGCTCTTTAACTGCGCGATTATTTTGCTCTTGATTTTCACTCGACTTTTATCCCCGGGCACGAATGCCCGCTTCCTTTATTGCTACACTTTACATGCTGTTTTGCGCGAAAGCGCGCGCTTAATCGCTTTTTACTTTCCAGCAACTTTGTTTCATTCCACTTTTTTATCCGAAAACTGAAAAGCTATCCTTTAAATAGTAAATATTTAAGTATTATCAATCAAGCTGCGATTACAATTTTAGCCACAAATTATGAGCTAAAACCGCTTCAGAGCTATTTTTGAAATCTTACCCTCAAATTGATTTGACTGAGGAGAGCCGACGCACGAGTTTCCGCGAGAGCTCCGAGAAATTGGCGGAATTGCGCGTTATAGACGGCAGACAGAAGAGGAAGAGTCTCTCCCTAACGGTCGCGTCCTTCGGGCACGCACGCGGACGGAGCCTCGCGCGCCCCGCCGAGCACGCGATGCCCGACGCACGGGCCAGAGGCGAGCGAAGCGAGTGGGACACGTAAACGGCCTCCCATTCATTCGGCGTGTTCCGTAACAGCGATGAGCCGAGTGCGCACCGCTCAATCGCGAGTGCGGATCGACGCGAGGGCAACTCTATATATACCGCCTCTCTGTCAATTATAAGCTATACTTCAGATATATTTCGGGATGCCTTTTAGATACTCACTCCGTTTTCTTTAATTGAAACAAGATTGTTTAATGATTTCAAAGAATAATTAACCTCAAGCTACAGAACTAAGTGTAGAATAATGAAAAATTAACTTAAACTTTATTCTGATGGATTTATAAAATTTATTTAAAATTATCAAGTTGCGATAAGACATGTACGTACGTAGTTATTTAAACGGTCGATCTGACCATTACAGTTTACACAAGTGATGGACTTAATAACGTACTTATACCAGGAAATCCAGTGGAAAGATAAGGCAATAAAAATTTCAGTCGTGCCTAATCGACACAGATAATCGCTATTCGATAAGGACGAGTTACTTACGTTGTCCTTAACCTAGTGTATAGGGTGCATCGAGGCTGATCAAGATGAAGATCGAATACAAAGTTATGGTGCATTCCTTCTTCTTATGTAAGACGTTGACATTATTGATCATTTTTTCACTGCCGAAAATGTTAAAATGTAAATCTTGTATTATGTTAAATATCACAATGGTTAAAATAAATGAAGAAACCAAAATAATAAATTGAACGAATAAACAATTGATTTTCGACTATGAAAAGTTGTCGATTCAATATAAAAAAGTATGCAATCGACGCAAAGTACAATTAGAGCAGCGGCCAGAGCGGAGCGTAACCCGTAGTCGGTGCAACCGGGCGCGCGTAAAAAGCCATAGGTAATCTCTGAATTGTACCATTGCGCAAATCGATCGACGCGCGCGCTCGCGCAAAAACGCGCGTAAAGCGATTGGGCGCGAGGAGCGAAAAAAGAAACGGCCGGCTCGTTTCGATTCGGCGAAAAGCACCGCCTCGTCGGCAATTTTCGTCGCGACCACCTACGGGCTCGGCCGCGTCGCGGGAGGGAGGAAAGCAATAGCGAAAACGCGGCTGCCGCGGCCGCCGCGGCGAGCCCGGGCGAGCGACGGAGACAGCGCAGGAGCGGCCGAGGAAAAAAGCGAGGAGGCGAGGGAACGCCGCAGCGGTAATGAAATTGCCATTGCTTTTGTTCCGCGCGAACGCCTCGACTCGCCGATAAAGAGAGGCCCGTCGGCGGCGGCGGCAGCCCCCACAAGCAGCCGCCGCTCCAGCGAGGCGGCCACTGGCGAAAAAAGTGAAAACCAGAGCGCGAGATACGGCTAACCGCGCGATTGCGACTGCCGCCCGCACCGGCCGCGATGTGCATTATGCGCGATGTATAAACCGCCAATTGAATGCTTTTCCTCCTGTTGCTAAGCCGCTCGGGCCGCTTCTTCCGCGGTCTTTACTTTTCTTTCGCCAGCCATTCAATTGCTATTTATCTCCTTAAACTCGGACAATGCAGTCCTGCAATTGAGCTTTAAGCTACGTTGCAGCCCGGTCTTTCTAGGACCTGCACTTACTAATTGAATAAATCGAATAAATTGAATAATTAATGTAATATTCGGAAGGTCAGTGCAACTTTCCAATATTTTTCAGATCTTGAAGAATTTTAACGAAGCAAATGCAGCCTCAACGCAAGTACATGGTTGACTGAAGAGAGAAGTTGCATGTAAAAAGGCAGGGTGACGTGCCGGCGACACGGCGACCAAATAGTCGCGAGAGCGATGCGCATGACTGGCCCTTTCGCAGAAGAATCAAGTGGGGCTGCTCCGGAAAGCGTAATGTTCTTTGCCCACCCGCCGGTCGTTGACGCGGCTAATTTCCTAGGCGCGGAGTCGTCCGATATCCACTGATGGACTACGCCTGGTAAGAAGCTCGTGAAAAAGATGCTCTTTGTCTGCAAATTACTTGCTGCAAGTGTGAGCAGTTTAAAAGATTTCGGGCGACGTTGGATAGATCCACGAAGGCATCGAAAAATTTTAACGAAGAAAAATATTGACCGTCTCGACTGAAAAATGTAAAAGATTCTCTCTCTAATAAAGACAAGAGCGATAAGAGCAATAAAATCTGGATGCTGGGAGCTCTCGGAGCGCGGATCGCCACCGCGTGAAAAATCGCCGGACGAGTAAAAAAAGGCAAAATCAGAGAGCTGCAAAATCGGCGCGGACGGCGGAGAGGCGTAAAAAAAGCGGCTCGGATGACAAAGAAGCGGAGGAAGGGAGAAAGGCGGCCGTTGAGCCGTGGAGCGCGGATGCCGGGGCGCGTCTCTTCCAAGATTTTATCCGTAATTGCGGATACTCGCGTCGGGCGGAAAAACAGTCGCCGCCGCCGTGGGCCTTCGCGCGGAAGTATAAAATCGCGCGGCGACGCAAAAAGCTTTCGGCGCGCCGTCAGCGCCGAGCGTCGCGGTGCTTTCCGCGCGCGTAGCTGCACGCCCGGCCGAGTAGGAGGCGAGACGCTGCGTGCAGCGCTGAAAACGTCCTTTATTAAGGTCGAGCTGGTAATTGATGCACATAAAGTGTGCTCTTGCATAATTGCTTATTTTCTTGCGGCCGAGCCGGCGCGGAGCGAGCCCGCTTCTTGCTCGACAAATTTTATTGCGAAAATCCTCCGCGTTTTCGCGCGCACTTCCGCTCGCTATCCGCGGCGAGCGTGTCTTTCGAGGAAACGGATTTGATAAGTGTGCATTGCTTTTTTTTATCAATTCGCTTCGTACGGTGAAGTTCGATTTTGATAATGTTCAAAAAATAGGATTTGAAAAATCATAAAACTTTCCTACTTCCAAGAAAATCGGAAGTTGTGTCTTAAATTAAGGTTAGTTTTGCAAAAACTCCTGAAAAGAAAGAATTTGCAAGGAAAATAAGATGGGAAATTGTAAGAATGCTCCGCGTTATAATGAAGCTCTCTTCTCGGAAGGCAATTGCAGGATCGATTTACATAGCGACGCATCATCGAGGAACTCGCGACAAAACGGCGCTGAGGCAAAAAAGCTGACCACCTCTCGGCATCCTAGAAATAATGATACGCACGAAGCTCGCTCCGAGATCGTTACGTCCGCTTAAATAACAATGAAGCCCGCGGAGGAAAAAAGGAGGATCGGCCGCGAGATGGAGACAGTGCCAAGCCAAGAGAAGAAAAGCGATGGGGGCCGGGGTAAAAAAGAAAGTAGAAGGCACGCGGCGAGATAGCTCATCGGGATCGATCCTCCTCGCAGGCCCCGAAGCCCCCACCTCCGCGCCGCGAATCTACGCTCGTGCCCCGCATTGCGTCCAAGCGTGTATTTAGTCTGATCAAAGGTCGATCCGGGCTCCACGAGCAGGAGGAAAACGGTCACGAGGAGCGCGCACTCGCGACTCTGTTTGCCCTCTGCGCCCTCCTCTCGGCAAATAGCCGACCGCTCGGTGCGTGCACGTACCTCCCGGTGTAATAACCGCGCTGCGAGCGAGAGTACACCCACGATCGATTTTTCCCTTATCGACGAATGCCGTGCATTGCGCCAATTTTCAGGAATTATCGCGTTCGCGAACTCGAGTCGAAGGAAACGTGCTGCACGCACTGCAGAGGGAACCTCGCTTATGCACGTCTACGCAATTCTGAGATGGCGGGACGGAGATTCCTCGCCCTCGGTGGAAAAGCGAGATTGGAAAAGTCACTGGGGGCAACAGTCGCGCCGGATGCTCTTCGCCTTCGATCTTCGCCACCATTTTTTACCGTCTCACTTTTGACAACTTGACTAAAGTCGCTCGATTTACTCGGATCGACGGTTTACGAGTGAACATTTAAAACGCAAAGATGACTGGCACGGTTATTATTAGGTGACAAGCGGTTAAGAGAAAAAATGATAAATCCACGTCCACTGGTAACTAACTGGGAAAGAATCACTGCATTTTTCATGGGTTCTAAAGAACGGAAAGAAAAATTATATTGCTGAGTTTTATTTTCATTTTCTTTCGACGTAAAATTTCACTCGATATTATTCATATATTGTCGTTGCACGCTCGTATTGCCGAAATTCTAATAGATTTCATTTTTATAACAGATGCAAGCACGAGCTCAAGCATATACAATTTAATTAACTATCCTACCAGCATATAATTACGGGTTACGTCGAAATCGTACGAAAATTATATATTTTCCGAACCTGATAGATATGAATAATTCATAAATCCACAGCTGCGTATTCAAATTACAGTATACAGTTCGATACCGGCGTATAATTAATAACTGCATCGCAGCATCGCTATTAGCTCAGTTGTGCGAAAATTTGCCGCCTATCCTAGCCTAATCCCTGCAGTCTAAATGTTGTAAAAACTGGCTCTGAAAAGGATAGAAAAGTGAGAAACCTCGGCGACTCGAACGTCGAGGTAAGCTCGCATGCGTGCACGGCGAAACGAGCGTTCGACGCGCGGCCGCGGTGACGATCTTTACTGCCGCAACTCGTTGTGCAACGCCGTTACGGAATATATGCGTGATTGCTAATTGCCCGGCGATGCCCGAAGAACCGCGATTTTATCTGTCCGAGCGGCCGGAAGTGACGAGACCGCACGCGCCTGCCCGTTCTCCTGGGATTTACTCATTCTTCTCGGAATAGTCGCCTCCTTCTCTTGTTCTCCGCCTCTATTTTCATTGCGGAAATTCATTTTCTCCTCGGAATCGAGATCCCGCGATGCTCTTTCCTCTCCATATTTTAATGTTCGCGTACGCCGAGCGATGTCTAGGATCGATGAAAAACGGATTTTTATAACTGCTAAAAGAACCAAATTTGTCCATCTTTAATGAAGGCGTCGGCTAATGCAAATGCGATAAGAATTATGCTTTTAATTAAATATCGATTTTGCACGCATTTCCCTGCACGGAAAGTACGCCGCGAGAAAGATTTAAGATTCAGTTAAAATATCGCATTCCTGTAGTTTTTCGGAAAAGACATTATCTCCAAGGAAAAAAGCTCCCCTGGCCATTAAGCGGATGCCGCTGCGGCGATAAAAGAACACTGGCGGCGAAAAAAAGTGTCAAGTTAAATCCAATGCATAATTAAGCCAGGCGGCGCTTGCGGCCACACGCGAGCACCGCCTCGCAATCGGCGAACCTATCGAGATTCCACGGCTTGCCCGAGCCGACTAATTCGCATACTTCCGGAAACTCTAAATTCGCGAAAAAGAGGTGTACGCCGTACATGCGATCCGTGCGGCGTAAAATTCAGCGAGTTTCGTGCCGCAGCTCTCTCGCCTGCGGTCTCGCGTTGCAAAAGCCGGGCCACGCCAGTTGGGAAATTGCGCACCCGCCGGGCGCCACATCCGATCGCTTTTAGCTGCGCGTACACGTGGCAGGCGGAGTCGCGCGCCCGGTGCCATGTTCCGGTGGAATGTTCCGGGATGCCAAGCCGGGTCGGGCGTCCCCGACCTCCGCGAGGGCTTCGACGCGGCGTCGTCGCGTCGGCGCCCCTGTCCTTCAAAGTATTCCCGAACCGACGAGCAACTTTGCCCGCAACTGTTTTGCAGCTTTTCTTTTTCGCTGGCTTGCTTTTATTTCTTCACTGACTTCATCAATAAAAATACTGGTCTCGCAGTGTATCTGGAGTTATTATATACGGAAAATACGGAAGGTACTGAAAGTTACGTTTATCGCAAAGTTCCAGAGATCTTAATATACTTAGACTTTTTTGAAATTTCATTCTACACTTTGAAACTAGTGAGACGTAAGGATAACTCATTAGTTACATAAATGACCAAAGCAAATTACTGTCAGTGGCATATCTCTGTTTTGCTTAAAAAGTTAAAAGGGAAAAAAGCTACTCAAGTTTTTCGCTTGATTCGGGCGCTCGCGGCTGCGTGCGCGCTCGCGGCGATAATGGTCGGGCGGCTTGCTGCGATAGCATCGTGGCCCCTCGCGCGTGCGTGCAGTCGAGCGCTCACGCACGTCTGGCAGCCCCGCGGCTGCACGCACGTCGCGCCGAGGTAGCGAAGCGGCGCGGGATAATCGCACACCTATGCGCCTAGCCGCTCCCGCTAGCCTCGCAGCTTAATATTACGCTTCTCGCCCGCAAATTTTATGCAAATCCAAACTTGTTGTTGCTGCCGCCGCCGTTGATGCTGGCGGACCTCGGCTTCTTCGTTTCCGCTTAATTCTTGCGTTTCACCTGCGCGCTCTCTCTCTCTTTTCGGAACGATAATTACGTACGTGCTTTCAAGACTTTAGACTAGATTTTATTCTTAAGAATCCTATTAGTCTTCTGAATGAAGCGGCATAAAGGGTGCATATGTCAAAAATGTATGCGTTTTTAGCTGCGGTGAAATAATATAGGGCTCATAATGCAACACCCGCAAAAAATGGAACCGTTGTCAATAAATGCCACACATAAAAAATGAGTACAAGGAAAGTAATTTTATTGAATCATGTTAATAAAATATTAAAAAGTACAATTTATTATTTCAATTACTCAGATATTGCTGTTTTAACATGAAAGTATACATAACTTTGCTGTGGTATTCCATTATGCGCCTCTTTTCTTTGATAGTTAATAAGATATTTATGGTATAGGTACTTACAAGTATTCTTTTTTATTAAAATTTATTATCGCATCAATTAAAAAAAAATTAAAAGTTAAATGCATCGGAAATTATGAATAAGCTCTCATTTTATCTTAATTTAACCGACCTTTTACCTTTACTTCTGAAATTTTTGCGTTAAATTATTTACTGATATCAGTCAATTAAAAACATTTCGCTTCGATAATAGTGCATTACGCATCTGCAAGCGTAAGTGAGCGATAACACCCTCGGTGAGTAAGGTGCCCTCAGGGCTTCGCCCTGGCTTCGGCGTCCTCCTTCGGGCGTTATCGCTCACTTTAGCTGTAGATGCGTATTGTATTTTTTATACTGAGGCATGTAACAGCCCCATAGCAAACTCGTTGGATTTACCGTGAAGTTGCACATAATAAACTTAACCTTTTTGACTGCTGCTCTATTTATATGTACACAGATGCGCAGTTACGCTCCCTGGGAGGTAAAGTATCGATATAGATATAGTAATTGTACACTTTACCTCCTATGGGAGCGTAAGTGATCCGCTTGATCTCGCCACAGAGGTCCAAATATAATATGGAACTTATGGTCATGCCAACGAAGTTGTTATGGGGTTGTTTACATGCCGACGTATGAAAATATTATTAAACAGCATAAGAAAATATAAATAATTTTTTGAAGGATAGAAAAATAATTATATAATACTTTTATAAAAAAGTTAAATAAATAATTTACAAAGTGGTTATCATAATGTGAACTCAGTAGTATAGAATAAAGAAAAGAGTAGGGGTAAGATAGAGTACCTTGCCCACGGCAGCTTCATTATCCTCTAAAAAAAATCGTAAAATGTCGCAATGACGCACTCCAATCAGCGCGCAAAACGCACTCGAGGACTAAAAGGCCTTTCTCCTTCTCTCTCTAGGCGCAATTCTTAATCAAGACACATTACACGCGAAACAAAGACGATCTTCTGGCTGTACAAGCGAGGGAAGGAAGAGAGCTCGAGGAGGAGAAGGATAACGAAAAGGAGAGACGTCCAAGTTTTCCGCCATAAAATTGCGTCGGGGGATAATACGCAAAGACTATTACAGGCCGCTTGCGCGATCCTCTTTTTTTTCGGGGCATTCCACTTGTCCGCCGCGGCTGTAATTTCGTACAATTAAAGCGGCCCGCCGAGCCAGGACCTCCGGGGCATCCGAGCGACGTCTCGGGCCGCGGCTGACCTCCTCCCGGTTCTTTTCTGCACTTTTCTTCCTCTTTCTCCCTCTCCCGCTCGTTCTTCTTCGCGAGATTAACGTCTTCCTGCTCGCTCCCACCTCCGTAACCCCCTTAAAAGTTTTTCCGCGAGCAGCATCGAACTTGGCTGCAGCACATGGGCACACGTCCTTCCCAAGTATGATGGACTAATTTTAAGGCTGGACAATGCAATCGACCCCGGAAAAGATTGCTCTATCGGTCGATCAATTTTTACCTTCGATTGCAGATTAATGCTATTAGGGTATATCAGACATTTTTTTATTTTATTTTTACACTTCTCCATTACCGCATATGCAACTTTTATATTCCGCGAGTTAAAATTAGAGAAAAATACATTAAATTTCTAAAGGATTATCGAACTGCAACTGAATGAATAATAGATTACTTCGTTAATGTAATATAAGCCGATAACTGAGGATTTCCAAATTTTTTTCCATACGTGCAGCAAGTATCGATCGAATTACGACATAAACTCCAATACAACGTATGGCACATTGTTGCTGGACAAAATAGCTCCCACTAAAACTATCACGCGGATATCCGTCGGTGCGATTACTATCCTTTGTCCAGGCAACGGAATTTATAATACGTATATGTTCGCGCTTAAAGTCGAAACTACACGAGCTGCGAGAGAACGTGACAATGCGTAGGTATGCAGACACCGCGAGAGCGAGACTATATGCGTGTGAAGCCATTCAGCGGAGCAGAGATTGAAAGATGAGAGTAAGAAAAAGGAGGTGGGAGCAGGGAGTTGGAAGATACCGAGGAGAAAAGATACCCGGGGCTCGCGTGCGGAAGGTGAGAAACTTTAAATGAGAGATGGTGCGTAGAAATGTTAAATCAGATGCCCGATAAACCTTTATCTGTGCATTCTTCAATTATGTTTTGAGAATTAAGACGATATTTACGCATTGCTCGTATTTCGCTGGAGATATTTTGTTGCAGAATTATGTTTATAAACGTGCAGATGCTCAAAATAAAATAAACTTTTCCTTGGAAAGTTCATTTTATAAAAATTTACGAATTTTCAATATCCGACTGCAAAAATATAAAAATATTAATTAGTAACCCGCAACCATTTCAGCTGTAAATTTGAAGGCATTAGCGAGCATTGTCATTTAAATCGATTGTCGTATTACGCAGCGCGAATTCGCCGCTTGGCATGAGAAATTAAAAAAAAAAAAAATTCGATGGCTTAATGCGCGTGCAGATAATGCTCGAATCGCAAAATAATTTAGCCGCGAAGCCTAAAAAGCCGCGCGATTATGCACGTACTCCCCGTGGAAATTTTCGCGGCAGACCGACGGCCCCTGCACGAACTCGTTTATCGCAGCGAAAAGTAAATCGATAATTATATGCGCTTCGCTAAAAATTAGCGCGACTCGCTTCGCCCCGCACGAGCCCCAGGCAGTATCGCAGGGACTGCACCGCGCGCCCAATAATCGCATTACGTTCGGCTTTAAACTCGCTCGGCCCTTGCACGCCGACCGACGCTGTGACGAACACAGCGAAAATATCCGCGATACGCTCGGAAAATATCATGCGAAAAAAGGATCCCATGCTGTTATTTAATCGAGTTTCAAAATGTTAAAGTTTCAGTTATTAGATTATATCTGTGGCTTCTCGGTAAAAGGGCGTAACTGAATTTATCGCGAAAACGAACTTTTCAGCCATGTTTTTCTATGGCCAAAAAAGTTGTTCAAAAAATGCCAGATGTTTACAAAAAAGCATATTACAATATTGTCGAGAAAAGGACATAAGTGTATTATTACCAAAGTATGTTTGTTGTAAAAAAACCATTTCATTGAAAAAACTCTGAAAAATAGATTTTTATTTTTTTGTAAAATTTGTCGATAATAATACAGTTTTCTTTTTTCGCAGAAAATCACGGATGTATCTACCATATCAACAATACATTTTTTAATTTTATTCGAGTAAATTAGTTGTAAAAGTTGTAAAGAAGCAAGACATTACAGAGACTTTGATTTTCAAAATGAAAACTCAGCTGACAAAGTGACCGTATGGAAGTCGGGGAGCACAAGGACGCAGCCTTGGCACACAGTAAGCGCGAAATTGATGTAAGCGCGACCGCGCAAAAGCGACGACCACCCAGTAAGACTGAAAAAGAGATGGGTGCGTAGCTAAAAAGAAGAAAGTAAAAAGAGAAAAAAGACGAAAGAGGGACGGTAACTCGTGAAGGGATTGCGCGAAGATTTTGCAAAGGCGAAATTTCTTTCCAGGAGCAAAAAGTGATGAAGATAGAACAAACATTAAGTGGCGGGGTCAATGAATTAAGCTTTCTTTATTCTGATTTCTGATTTCATCTATTTCGATTTGCATGCGCAAATAAATCATTTTTTAAAAGCAGTGCAAATAATCGTCCAAAAATAATAATGGTCATTTCAGTAATCCTTTGCCGCGCATTCAAAATTAACAGCGTAAACTACTGTACAGCAATCTGTGTAATTGACAATGCGACCATCCGCGGGGTTCGCAAAAAGTACCATTTAATCTCGATGAATGAAATATCGGCAGCGTATTTACGGATAGCGTGCGACGCAATCCAATCTGCCGCGAGCTGCCCCGGCCGACGACAGAGGAAAAACAACTTTTTATCGCCGGCCCGCGAAAAAGCCAGCGATTTAACGAGAACGAAAATCCCGGGCCGATGGCGGATCTTCACAAGTTCTGCGAATGCAAACGCGTGCAGATGCGTTTTCGCGAGCGAGAGCACCCCAACGAAATAATTTCCGGTGCGTCGTAACGCGTTTCTACGATGTAATTGCGCGTCGGCTACACGGATGCACGACACGTAACTCGCTTTCAGTGCCGCGCCGAGCTATTAACGCACGTTTGTACGCACGAGCTAGTTGCACAATCGAACGCGACTATACGCACGGTTAACTGCTCTTCAGGCCGACACCTGTTTTCGCTTATCTCTCAAGGCGCGTAAACTCCTTCAAGAAATTGATTTTATGTCCAACCTCTGTACAGAAATTTAAAAAATTCAGTAAGTAAACAATTGAACTTTGATTGTGCTAACTTAATTATCACGTACCGGTAGGAGTGTGGAAACCATCGATACACCGGTGAAAAAGAAAAGTGCAGATATCTCGAAAAAACATGGTGGAACGAGAGCAGGAGCCAGATCGCGGGTGGGTTACGCGCAAGAACGCAGAGGAGCTCTCGCAACTCCCTCGCGACGAATCTATCTCTTCGTATGCTCTGGACAAAAACACAAGACGCGCCGGTAGACCAGCTAATGAACTAATCTCGCGTTCTTGCGCACGCGAGTAAGAGGCACGAGAGGCCGCTCGGCTTAATAACGCGACTTTTTTCCCGCGGCTGCCGAATGAACGCACTGAACTACACCGAAAATATAAAAAACGAGCGGCTCAGAGAACGAAATAAAGTGCGAGAAGAAAAAAAGAGGCAATACTGTCTGTTATGCAAATTGCGTGTTTATTAAGTGCACCATTGGATGAAATGTGGTAACGACTATTGCCCTTCAGTGACATAAAATTTATATTTAGTTTGAATCGAAACAGTTTCGAATTTTTAAATAATGATGATATCTCTGTGTGTTTTGCAATATTTATTTTGGACCTTTTCGAATTTCAACCTACGTAGGCGATTTTGCAGTCTACTTCTCCACAGCAAATCTAAAAAATTAGTTTTCATAAAGCACATACCCGAAAAACAACTCGCACACAATTAAACCCCGAAAATTTGAAAATTAAATGATATTTTTTAAGTGCACCAGAAAAATTGCATGCTATTTCTTATTAAATTTACATGGTAGAAAATAGAATGTGAATCTTTATTTAACTGCGATTGCACATGATTTCACGCGGGTTGGTGTCAAGTGATGTCTGCTTTGTCTTTTTTCTTTTTATTGTTCTTCTCAACCGCGAGCTGTTTCCACACGACCAGGTTTCCGGTTCTTACTTCAACGTGGGTAAGTTCGCAGCTTTAATAAAAGCTGAATTTAATGCACCTACTATTAATTACTTTATATTTTTTTACTTGCGTACAAAAGAAAAATAAAGTGAGTGACAACTCGCGTAGACAATAACATTGTTTTTATAATTCTAAAAATACAATGACTATCAATCTATTTTGAATTTCTAGCTTGGAGCTTTATACCTTCATTAATTATTTCTTTGCTGCGGAATCGTCGACAGTAATGAAGAAGGCAGCAATTTTATGATTACGAACGACTTACCGTGGCTCCTACCAACAACGTCAACACTGGCGAATGCCAAACGTATAGTCCGGAAAAAGTGGGATCGCAGAAGCAGGCCTCCATAAATCAAGATCGCCGGGGGTCTTGGAAGCACCAACGCAAAGGCAAGTCGGTGATCCCATGGTACGGGTCAGGAGCCAGGATGAGAGGCGCGCGTCCTCGTTGCTGGCTCGCAATTGCGATGTTCGCGCGCTGTCGCGTAATGAGGGACTCGCGCGCGATTACGGCCTCCAAGTTAATTAAGACCGAATTTGTTTAACGGATTCAATTTGGCTGCGCGTCGCTCCTGCGCCGGTGGAAAATTGACACTCGCTACACGGCCGCGGCTCACTGGCAAATGACAAACGTCGCGCCGACGAGCGCTCCTCACGCCCACCCGCGCAGGGATCTTGATCGACTTTTCTGGGAGCGGTCTATTAGGATAATTTTGGTGGAGGCACCGCGAACCCCACCATGTTTTTACACGTGTACTCGGTGTGGCCGCCAACTGTTTATACGTTTAACACGAACTGGGCCGATTTACCATAAAGCTTTAAGCGTATTTAAATATGTGTATTGTGCAACTGCGAATTTGTTCGAATCAGTTAAAGATAGATCGATTTGAAATGTTTGATTATACGTGATTTTTTATCGTATCCCCTCGCGTTATACGACGGGATGTAAAGCGCGTTTATCGAGGTTACGATATTACAATATACTAAAAATTGTTTTCTTGAAAGAGATATTAAGACCAGTAATTGATTTTTCATAATTCCTAATTCTTCCGTCCAAACGACACTTCAACGTTTCTTTTACCACACCACCAAAACTATTGAGGGCCTAACAACATTGATATAGCAGGAGAAGACCAAGTAAAATAAATTAACTCATGGCATGACTCTATCACTCATTATTCTTATTTCTTAGGTGGGAATTTATCGATGTTGAATGAGTCCAACTGATTTTTAATATTATCAGTACAGATAATATTGTACTCATTCAACATCGATAAATTCCCACCTAAGAAATAAAATAAATTAAATTATAATCATGTGACTCTCAATACAATTGATTAAAGTCATCATTGAAATTATAATTACAAACTTGAGAAATTGTTACTTCAATAATTAATTTCAAGTAATAGCAACTCTCCAACAATATACAAGCAAATAATTAGTGAACTTCTTGCATCAAAGGAGTAAGTAAATAATAAATGCAATATAACAGTATTCTATTTTTAGTTGTTAATCACAAGAGAAAAATCAGAATTGACTTTGATCGATTCTGTATGAGCGTATGGTAAGTTATGAGACTATCGCGTCGAGTTCGTTCGCAACCGGCTGCATGACAAGCGAGAAGCGACAAAATGTAAAGTTATTTTACGAAGATTGTAACCTTGTTGAGGCGATTACATTCAATCTTATTGTTGTGATCTCATAGTATTTATACAAAATATAAAATCTGCACCACCCGAATATTGACTTGGAACTTTTTTATAATTTGGAGAATCGGTCTATCGTAAATAACATGTTTTAAATAGACAATTGATTCTTCGTATATAGATGAATTGAGTGCCTATTATTTATAAAAATCCACGCTTTCTGCGTCGAATTCGAACTTCACGCGTCAGTGAATTTCCGCAAAGATTGAAATTTCTTTGAACGTAAATACAACGTAACTTTAGTAAGAATATTTGACAATTAGTTCTTCTAAGTACGCTGACTGCTTGTTTTTAAATATATTAATACTTAATATCAAAAACTTCCATAAATACCACAACGTCAACGTAAAACAAATAAATATTACAAAAATCTCTAAATTACTATATTGCAATTTAAAAGAAAAGCACAAAAACAATCCAAGTTAATTGTATTTGTCGCCAATTAAGGTTGAATTGAATAAGCGATTTATTTTCATCCCGATTAAGCATGTTTCGACACATGTATTAAGCATACTATATTACTCGGGTCTGTAACATTTTTTCTCGTTTCTTGTTTCTTTTCTCTGAAAACAAGATTATTTTATCATTCGATTGATTTCTGTCGTATACATTAAGAATAAAAATAGTAATACCTCTCTACATTATTACTCTGCATTACAATTTACTTAAATATCGCCGAGATTTTTACGAAAAAACATTTGTACATACAGGTTAAAAATAATTAGATACATAAGACGTTATTTAATATTTATGTATTTAACTCATTTGTTAAAATAGATATTCAAATTAATTTTTCACTAACATGAATTGTAACAATATCAATCGTATAATCTTTAATTTACTAACTCATCTTGAATTTCTTGTAAACTTTTATTCTTTGTTTCTGGCATTACAAATAAAGCAAACATTATCGTTATAATAGAAATAAAAGAATAAATTAAGAAAACGTAAGCTTCTCCTATTAAATCAATCAATGGTTGGTATGATATTGTTGATAAAAACGACATAGCGCCTGAAGTTAAAATGGCAATACTAGCAGCTATGCATTTAATATTTGATGGAAAAATCTCACTTAAAACCGTACTTGCTACTGGAAATAATCCAATAAAAAAAGCCATCATAAATAAAAACATTGATTGTACAGGTAACCACTGGAGATTAATATGCTTTAAGTCTAGTAAAAGGAAATGACTCATTAAGCCAAGCATAGAAGTACCTGTACCTATACTGGAAATAATTAGTATAAATCTTCGTCCACATCTGTCAATTAATAACATCGAAATAATAGCAGCAAAAATGCTGCACAGATTAACGTAGATTACAATCAATGAAGGATCCGTAGCATCAAATTTGGCGTTCTTTAAGATTGATTCC
This sequence comes from Eurytoma adleriae, assembly GCA_900480045.1. Lineage (NCBI taxonomy): Eukaryota > Metazoa > Arthropoda > Insecta > Hymenoptera > Eurytomidae > Eurytoma > Eurytoma adleriae. Next base: position 45,106 of record UXGC01000376.1, read on the forward strand.
ATAAAAAACATAATAATATTAAGACCGCAAAGATCGGTAAAGGTAAAAATAGCGATAGTTATAAAAGTTGCTTTCATGATTGCAGGATTTTTAAACTCTTTTAATTTATTTTTAAAATTTTTAGTTGTGTTAAGAGTAACGAATCTCTGTACTGCATTAAATTCTTCTTCTATTTCTCTTCCAGATCTGTACCAACTAATTGATCTTCTTGCATCTTCGAATTTACCAATTTTAATAAGGTGGTGGGGGGACTCAGGTAACCAATAGAAGAGCCATATAAGAGGAAGAGTCAATATAAAGTATATAGAAGAGGCTGCGCTCACGGTGAGATGGGATCCACAAAGGCTGGCTAGGACTTGGCCAAAAGGCGCGCCAATGGTTGCCAAAGCTACGAGGGCTCCTCGCATCTTGGAGATTGACACTTCGCCTACGAAGAGCGGGAATGTGCTGAGAGCCATGCCTAGGCCTATTCCACCGGAAAATCGTGCAACATAAAACCCTTCGACTGCTTTGCTGAGGGTTATGATTAGCCAGCCTACGGATATTGGAAGGGCAGTGACCAGTAATGAAAATTTACTACCGAGATAATTTGTTGCTATAGGGCCTAAAATTGCACCAAAAAAGCGACTAAAGTTCGATAGAGATGCAATCCATGACATTTGCTTGGGACTTAATTGATTGCTTGAGTTTTCACTTGAAAGTCGGACTAACGTTGGAGAGGCCCAGCCTCCTATTAAACCCAGTTGGATTAACAACAGAGACACTGGAAAAAATAATATATCTTTAAATTCGGATATACATCTTTACAAACGTTGATTATACACTGCTACAAATCGGTAAATCCCTAACAAGATTTACGTGTCACCGAATTAAAATTTTTAATTTAATTCAAATTTGTAATACAGAGGTTTATAACCAGTTAAATTAAATAAATAAAAAATGCAAACCTCCAATGCCGGTGACCCATTGTGGTAAGTCTTCTTTAGATGGAAATCGCATAATGCTCAGTGCTAAAATTTCAAAGGAAAATAAGATAGATTTCATATGCAGACTTGTTTATCGATAATTAACCCAATTACGAAAGATTATAGTCCTCCATAAAGTGAGTACAAATATAAGGCAAATACTCTATTTTTTTTTAATTGAGATAACACTGTTAACATCTTATAATAGTGTTTTTTCGCTTCAAACATCGACAAATATTGATTATTTTTAGGCCAGAACAAATGTACGATGACTTAACTTCAAATTGAAAATTCACACGGAAAACACGGAATTAAGTAGTTGTATCGGGAGTAGATGCTTTAAACGGATACCATCGTATAACGAAGTACTGAAGAATAAAAAATTTATGTTATATTTTCTATTAATAGAATTTAACGAAATTAATAAAAGAAAAGATCTTAAATTAACCGTATATTTATTAAGTTGTAAGTTGAATTGTGGTGATTATATCTATATAGTTAGATACTTTATAAAATTAATTTGTTATCATTTGTGGGTATCTTTCGTAATTCGATTTTAAATAAATATTTCGCAAACCTGAGAAATGGAGATCAATCGTTATGTCAGAAAGCCAAGGGAACCAATAACATATCGCCTTACCGATGGAATTTGTTGACTTATAATTTTTACTTAAATTATACATAAAATTTATTTAATTTTTTACTAGGAATTACGTTTTTCATTTTTCATTTAAGAGACGTACTACTTATAAGTTGAAATTGTTTAATCATAACATTTTATTTAAGATTAAAATGAACGATTAATTTATATACACTATAGCTTTGCATAACGTGATAAAATTACGTCGCTGTTTGGGACACTACTGAGTTACAAATTCCAAAAAGTTAACAAGCAAGAAATGTGTCTGCAAAGAAGAACAGAACTTGCTCTGACTACGTCACTGGTGCAATAATCGTTAACTCCAGTGCAGTGTACATCCCTCAATAAAGATAATAATAATCTGTAACAATCCAAATCTATTTTTTCAGTTTTGCTTCTCGGTTTGACGGCCAAGTAAATTTAAATATGCATCACAATAGATGTAATAACACATAATTTCTTTAAAATTGAATTATGTAATAATTAACATAAACTAAAAATAATCAGAATTAGTAAAATGTTAAATAAAATTAATAAAATTTGACTTACAATCAAAGAAACAAAGTTTAAGCGTGAATAAAGTTTGAAGAAACATTTCTAAAAATCGTTGTGACAAAGTAGATAGATTAATCGCTCGCTCTAGAATAATAATGAGTCTCAGTAGAGCGCTGATACTTGAGATGGTAGCTATTCTGGATTCTAGCATTAAATGCTCTTTACGCATTGCTGGAAATATTGATTCTTCGCAACCACTACGTATGTCATCGAACGCTTTGCATTCTTCGCTCAGTGCGAGTATCTTGTGTATTAATAATTTAAAAGTCGAATTAAAACTTTACCAACTGCGTGATTCTATAGACAGAAATCATAGTTGATATGATAGTCAAACTAACCCCGGTATTCTGTTGATGGAAATTATTATGTTGTGTATATTAATGTCACTAACGTTTACATGTTGCGCATAAGTTACTCGTATAGGATATGTACAAAGTAAGTTGCTTCAGTGTACAGGTACTTTAAAATGGAAATGCAAATTTTTACTTAACACGATCTGAATAATAAACTTTTAAAAATGTTGTGATTAAATGTTGAAAGTCATCTGTGCATCATTTCTTTCATATAAGTAAATTTGATCGAGCATCAATATTAGGAAATCTCTGAAGATCACGCGGCTGCTCGCGAGCAAACGCATTTTTCGGGTAAATAGGGCGTAAAGCTCGCGCGGTGGGACAGCTTTTTAATCGATCCGTAAGAAGCTGCGACGAGCGGCCCCCAGAGAGTGAGAGAGGCAGAGAGCGGGGGAGTCGTTCGCACTGTACGTGCGGGCGAGCGCCGGAGCGCGTCGTCAGCAGCGGCAGCAGCGGCAGCAGCTCCGCCGGCGCCGGCGGCCCTTTCGCCAACTTTTCGGATGGGAGGCGGTGGCGGCGGCGGGGGCGGAGGAGGAGGAGGAGGAGGTAGAGCGGGCGGTTGTGCAGGGAAGTGCGTTAGGGTAGGTCGTGGCGCGCGCTCGCGCTCTGCTACGGAATTCGGTCACCGTTTTAATATCGATCCGAAGAGAGAGGCTAAAGCGCGCCCGCCTTCGGGGCCGAGGCTGCACGCCGAATCTGCGCGGGCGCTCGAGTGGACGACCAATTTTTTACCGACACCGAGTCTCGCGCCCGGCCGACCTACGATTCTCCTTTTACTTCGCTCTTTGCCGATCCAATTAAATTTTCCCATTCAGTTGTGCCACTTCTGCTTTACTCGTCAAAATTCTGTCAAATTAATTATTTTTTAATAAATATAAATTAAACGTAGTTCGTATTCTTTCTTCTCTGACAAAAAGGCAATACTTTGTGTTACTACATTTACGCAAGTAGAGTATTTTTGCACTTTATTTTTTGACTTGAATAATTCATACAACTCACTTTTGAAGATATTTCTATAGGTACAAAGGCGTAACGTTTATAAATTAATTAAACTCTATAAGTACGACTTTAAGATGTCACCTAAGGTCTTGCGTCATTATTCGTTTAATAATGTGACAAAACGCGTAACTATGATACGAGACATTTATGATAAAATAATTTGTATTGCTTCGATTCATCAAAGTCCGAAGTGGAACGTTGCTACGTATACTGTATGCAAAACAGATGACTATAAAAGCTTGTAATTACATTGATAATTACATTGATCAACAATTTTGACAGTGTCTTAGGTTACCTACAACATCGACGATTATTCAAGCGTTTATTTAAGCCTAAATCACTCGCGGTGAGTTATCTAGTGAAAAATTGAATTGGCAATTTTAATCATAGTTTGTTGAAAAAATAAAAGAGCGCGAACAAACTGTATCGATTGCTCAGTAACTTGTTTCAATTTCATCACCTCCAGCGACACATACGAGCCGGCCGGAGTAAGCTTGTGTAGGTAAAATAATCGGTAGACAGAGGGAGTGCGCAGCTCCGAAAAAGACGAAAAAGTCAAAAAGCGTCCTACCGCGAACGAAAAATTCTCGAGTAAATTAAAAAAGTGGAGGTCGCCTGAGCGGCTGGAGCCGTAAAAAAAGCTAAAGGGCAGAGCGAGCGCGAGGCCGATGCACACTAAAAATCGGGCATTCCGCGGGCAGGCCGTCTACATCCATACGCCGCGGAATATAAGCGTGGATATGTTAGCCAGCGACGGCGGCGCGTCGTGGCAATGCCATTTAAACCGCAGTGTATCAATAACGAAACAGTTTCTGGTGGATTTCATTGATTTCCGATTGAGGGGCGCGCCGATTTACAGAGCGCGGTATCAGTCGACGAGCGAGAGGACGGGGAGGGGGGCTATATAATTGATCGGACTTGCGGCCCGATAACCACCGCATCGTCGACCGCGCGCTTTTCTCTTTCCATATCCAGGCTCCATATCTATCTCTCGGCGCGTGTTAGTCTCGATTCCGACCGCCCGTTCGCTTCTTCCATTTCTTTCATAACTCATTGTTACATTCCGCTTCTCAATTTTCAGCCTATCGAGTGCGCGTACGCCCGTGTCGCGTACGTGCGTTTCCGCGATTGATCGCAGATTTGCCCGAGCCACCGCTAGCGACGAACGTGACTTCCAATTAAGGAGACCATTTCCTGGACACGGTAGTGCAAATCCAAACTCCCAAAGGTGAATTTTCAATTTTCGGGCTAATTGATCTGAGCCGCAAAGAATTTACGGTTTGTGGAATTCACTTGACATTTTTCAAGGCGAAAGGCAAGAAAAGAGTCAGATTTGTAGCCTCCGAGAAAGGGGTCGGGAGTTTTTATTTCAATCGCGTATGCAGCGTTCCAGCGCTAAAACTACAGACATATCTAAAAGGCCGGCAACGCTCGTGGCATTCCTACGCTCGGATGCTATCATCGCATAAGAATCTATGCACCGCGAATTACAGATGCGGCAAGGGCCTATCCGCTTGCCCCCTTTCGGGCCGCACAGCCGATCGCCGCCCCATCGGGCCGTTTCCCCGGCACCGCGGCAGCCCGGCACGTTATTAAAAAAATGCGGGCGCGCGCCTTACGGGCGGGCTAACGACGGCGTAACGAGTGCGCGGCACTGTTCCCCGCGGCTAAGGAGTGTCCGCCGCCGTAAAGCCGCGGGGCGCTTAGCACCCTCTCGAACGAGCGGCAAGTTCGGCGAAAAATCGCGCGCGCAGTATCGGCGAGCGAGCCGCGAATTACTTTTCGCGGAGGAAATTCCGCGAGGCACGCGCTCTTCGCGGTAATGACGCAGCCGCGCGGCTAGCCCCGGCCGTTTTTGCCCCCTTTCTCGGGAGCGCATTTTCGCGCGGCTGGCGAAATGTGCACGCCGGGTAATGGGCCTACGCGCGAGCAGCGGCAGCAGGGATGAGGCGAGAATTCGCACCTCCGCTCGTACATGCCGAGAGGCCCGCCGGCGCGTTAAAAAACATTTACGGCCCGGTATTACACCCGTGGAGCCGCGGCAACCGACGCCCTCCGAGTCTCTCTACTTGAGCAGACTCTCCTCTTCATTCTTCTTTTTCAATGTTTTTCCTTGTGTCAGCGGATTTTCTCGGCCGGATCGCTTAACGGGGAGAATTACACGTTACACCGCTTCCGGAAACCTCGAGTACGTGTGAGATATGCATTTTCTACTCTCCCTTATTTTATTGATCGGACAATTGGCAGTAGGTGCCATTAAAAAGTCATTCAATTTTTATCGTCCCACTTGTTAATTAACAAAAGTAAATGAAGAATTTTTTCATTTTTCTTAATTCAATCAAATCTAATTTCATGTAATTAAATGATTGCTATTCTTGCAAAGAAGAAGAAAGTGACGAGGCAATAAGTAAGCTGTCTACCTACATGTATGACCACTTTACGAGGTCGTATTTCTACAATTTCACTCAGGAACTCCAAGTCCACAGTAGTTGATTCTAAAAATATATTTTAACCTCCCGCACTTATAGTTACTCGATATAATGCTATTTTTGCATAAAAATGATCCGCATAGTCGGTACAATTATAAATGAAGATTCCTAAATAAAAAACACCTCCATCCCTAGGCACAAGAAATGTGCGTTTTGAAGGAAAGCGACGAAAATCGTGCAAATCCCGGGGAATTCAGGGAGCGCCAGAGAGGTGCGCTTGTTGCTAGGTCCGAGCGAATTACGGCCTTCCTGTGTGCGCGCGCGGCCTTCTCGAACGATGCGTATCTACATCGCATATCTCGTATAATTTGCAGGAAAGTTAATTACTCACGCAGTGCACTCACGGAAGAAGCCCGGGCGTGTAATAATAAGAGCCGGGACGCCGACACGGATTCGTCCGCCGTCGGACCGACGAAGCCAGCGCCATGAATGGAGCTTCACTCGCTTGCATTGCACTCTCGTAATTGATGAATCTGTAAAGAGAACGAAGAATAATTTTAAACTTAAAATGTCAATCGAATTATTTCTTTATTTTTTCGTCAAATAAATGATAAAAATTCTCGTTTTTTTACTCGGCAGAACATTTATGAGAAATTACTATTCACGATTAAAGTTGTACATGCCGTGATTTAACTGGTATTAACATAAATATTTAAATCGAACACATGGTTACTGGAATTTATATAGATAAGTATTAAACGCCGCTAATATTTTTACAACTTTATCAAGAATTATACGCGGAAGCGAGAATCAAGTTTGACACAAGAGAGCCGCCTCGTTAGTGCAAACACTTAAATGCGTAATGTAAATAAATATGGTATACCGCGAAGCAGGCCAAAGTGTTAAAAGTAAGAAGCGCATTATCGTCAACATCAGCAAGCGTGAGCGGGAGCGTCTCCGCGAATCGCCGGCGCGAAAACCTGGTCCGCCGGTGGCGTCACGGAAGGAGGTGCGCGAGGTCGCCGGGAGCGGAAATAAAAATTTGCAGAAGCGAAGAAGCGGAGGAAGGAGAAAAGGAGAAAGGTAAAAACGGGAAAAAGGAGAAAAAGGAGAAAAAGGAGTTTGGGGCCGGGACTCTGCGAGTTCCAGTAGCGTCTCGGGGCGTCATAATACGTCGGCGCGCGGGGCCCGTAACCCTACGCGCTTTTAGATCGACGCCCGGCAATTTGTATCTGCCCGGGGAATCGGCGAGATAAGGCCCCCGTGGACGAGAGCATTAATTTCTTCGTTATGATGCGAGATGCGAGATTAGATCCCGCGAAGGGGCTACCGTTTTTCTTTTCGGCCCCCGGTAGGCTCCTTGCCGAGTCCCGGCACGTACGGCGGCACGTACGGCGGCCCGGCCGCGCGCCACTGTCCCGCGTGATTTCTAACGTGCGATAGGCGAGCGCCGCGCCGCCAACTTTTCAGCTTTATGTATGTCGAGCCTTTTGTCGAATTATAATGCGATTTATCAACTCGCCCGAGTCTCGTACTTTACAGCCGCACACTCGGTACGAGTGTAAGCCGCGCGACCATTACGAATTTTGCCTCGCTCGCCGATATTTTACAACTTGGCTCTGCTGTTATTGCTACTTTTACATTGTTGGCTATTTACAATTTTTCAGACCCACAGTAATGGAGTAGAATTATTGCGTTCTTCCGTAATTTGGAGCATAGAACATTTAAATTTTGATCAACTATTGAGAGTCAGAATATTTTAATTGTACTCGTAGGACTATTTTAAGTTAAGGATCGACTAGTCACGTGCCCTTTCACCCCTAAGCACCGACAAAGACGAAACTTGGCAATGTCTAAACATCTTGCAGCAAGCGTTTCACGAGGTTGATTTCAATCAGCCGTTACGCAGTTGGACGCGCGTATGCTCGTAAAATCAAATCTCGCGCCGGCCTCCGCCTCCCTAATGAAGCCTGCGGCGCGATAGACACGTCGGAGGCCGATCCTTGAATGCGAGTTTACATACGCACGATGCGATAACGACGCGGCGCGCCTTTGCGGAGGCTGCGGGCGTGGCGCGCATTATCGCGCATATCGCGCGCTGATGGGCCCCTCTCGCCGAGTCTCGCGGTGATTGGGAGAGCGCGCGCCCAGACACTTCCGCGGTTTACCGGCCGCTAAGGCCATTTACGAGCTAATAAAACGCTCCGAGGCTCGCTGCGTCTAGCTCCCGGATTCGCTCGCGCCTTTTTATTTTTCAGTTTCGCAGATACTTACTGCGAGATCATCCACTGACCGCCAATTCTTTTCTCTAACTTGCCTCTGCGGTTTTCACCAGAACCTCGCAATTCAATGGCATCTTGCTTTTGGATTTGCTTTTCGGTCTTATGTATTTTTTACTTTTCAAGATATTATTTTCATTAACACAAAAGCGTTATTACAATAAAGTAAAAATTATTAACTTTTCAAAAAGAGCTACTATCAAATTTTATCATCTGTAAGATGAACTGTAATAGAAATTCTTCTTCCTGTAGAAATATTCTACGAACACGGGCAGGATCGTAAAAGATTTCTCGAGCTAACTCTTTTATATTGTTCTATTTCAAATGGTGAATTTCTCAGTCAATCGACTATTGTATTTATTTGCAAATAATAGTACGAATATTGTCATGTAAGTACTAACATTAGGTGCTGCCTTATATAGTTAATGATTGAAATGTCATAGTTTAGTGAGCGATGCAATCGCTTCATTGTTTGCACTTTTATTTGCCGTTTTTCCTTGGTTTACCACCTATATAATTTACTTAATAAAAGGCTATTTTCGCAATGGATCGTACTGCAAATTTCGGATTTTTCAGTGTGATATTTAACGTTCTACACAAGATATGCGTTCGGAAAAAGCAAGTATTATTTTTTTCTAGGATCGTGTGAATTCAAAATCGTACTGGTACCTGTGCTCAATTATAATAATTATTGCAGCCACATTTGTTATCGATACTCTGCACTTATACTTATGAATTAAATTGCACCGTCTGTACAATTAAAGTGTAAAAATCTTCGGTAATCAGATAAGAGAAAGACTTGTTACCTCAGGCCGTATTTTTCATCTTGTAATTACCAAGTGAAATTTTAAAATGGTGTGTTTTACCTGTATAAAGGACATTCACCAAAGTACACCAATTGTATAAACATTTAATTTAATTAGTAAGTATAAATAGTATGCATAAAATGAATCGTAAAAAGGTATGGGGTAAATAAAGGTAAAGAGAAGGGAAGAGAGTATTTTTTCCACGAAATAGCATTAAACCGCAAAGCAGCGCGCTTTTGCACTTCATAATGCACGCGTTACTGTCAGGAAAAAATTTATAAACTGCAGGAGAACCGGGCGAAAGGCCGGTGAAAAAGAGAAAGAAGGGCGAATTGCGAAAGACAAAGAAGAGAGAATTGGAGAAAAAGTTGGAGGAAGGGGAGTGTAAAGGGCAAAGCAAAATTGACGGGCGCGAAAAAGCCGAGGAGTATCGAGCGTCAGGTAGCATCGGCACGCCGTGAGCCTACGAAGCGAAAGGGAGACAGAGAGAGGAAGTTGGGAAGAGGGGAGGGAACGGAGAGGTTGCGAGCTAGTGACTGTGCACACGACTAAAAGGGTTTTCGTTAGATTTCATTTCACACCCAATTACCCGACACACGTGGAAAGAGCGATATTCAATCGAGCGCCGACGCCGCCCGGCGGCCCGGCCGGGGGGAAGGGGCGGGCAAAGTGGACCGGCGCAGCACTGCGCCGCCGGCATTCTGCCTTCGTTCTCTTTTTTTTACGCCTTTTTGGCAAGCGCGAACGAGGTAAAAATACACAAAATTATGTGTGCAAGAGAGGAGCTGCGGCGGTTTGAAAAAATCACTGTTCGCGAGATACTTTTCAAAGCTTCAAATTATATTTTACAAGAATTCATTTTCGGCTCTTGCTGCTTTCACGATGATAACATTTCAGAGTTTTAATATTTGAATTCTGATTAATTCGTCGTAATCTCATTTGTATAAGAATTTTCGTAAAAGAAGTGAAGAATGGCGAGGGCTCGCAGGTCCATTACAATTACAATTTATGCACGAGAAATCGATGTCAGGTTGGACTTGATTCTCACGACAGTTGAAGAGGGATCAGCTCTTCGATGAGCCTCAATAATTTAATGCCACATCAAAGCGAAGTAGCATCGAGAATTATCTTCGTGGAAACACGACCGAGGCGCTTTGTAATTTAGCGCCAACTGCCATTTCTTTTTTCGCTTCCCCGCCAATAGCTCCGGTCTCTTGCATCACAATGGCATTTTGCAACCAAAGCGCGCTCTTTTACGTCTAAATCTCGAAGAGACCAATGGAAATCCGAGCGGAGGCGAAATTCAGTCGAGGCAATAACCGAGACTAGTTATTAGTTTATATCACCGTCTTCGCCGTGGAACGATTTTATAGCTAACATTTTTGTGAAGCAGGCTGATGCTTTTCCGAAATGGCATCAAATCGCCAGGCTTGTTATTCACTTTGTTTCCAGCAATCGGCGCTTTGTCAATTGCCGACTGCAAATTGTGCGCTACTGTTTTTGGAAATAAAAATAATCGTTTTAAAAGTGACGCAACATTTTATTGTTATATCCTTGAAATGTTATACAGTTAAATATTAAAAAAGGCAATATTCCATGAAGCATTGTTTTAATTTTAAAGCTTACCTTTTATATGCGTGGGTTGACTCATCGACGTTCAGCAAGCAAGTTCAATGTCAAGCCTTAAATAGAGGGATTCTTCCAGACCTCCCGCTGTATAATTTGCAGCAAAGCATTAATTAGATCCGCGAACGAGACTGACCGCATGCGCGGCGGTCGGACAACGCACGTGAAAATCAAAGCGCGAGAGGGCACGCGTCGAGGGGGAAAAAAAAGAAAAGCAGACGCATCGGCGCGAGTGGGAATTTGTGGAGGGTCAGACGCGGAGGTTAAGCGAGCAGCGTTTATCGCCTCTAAGTGACACGCCCACAATCTCTGCCGGAGCTGTTGACTGAGGAACTTTACGACGGCTGCTCGTGTGCGCAAGTCCCGGGTGAACCTCTTCCGCGAGATCGGCAATTATCGTAAATTACGCGAAGGAAAACACTCGGTGATTTCTGGACTCCGAATGGAAATTCCCGTGAAGCGACGTCAACCGGTCAGGAATTGCGCGTAAGGCGCGTTTCGCTTGTTTCTCGCGATAGGTAGGTAAACAGATGTAAATTTCCCAAATGAAATGTTTATTATTCAGAATTATTTTAGTCAAGTAGATAAAAATTCGTAAACTGAAGATATTTTAAGTTAAGATGCATAAAATGTGTATGCTGTTTATCTTCAACGATTTCAAATAAATTTTGAAAGTTGGAATACCAGTTTGGTTAAAATGGTACTATGAATCAATTATACTGTTATATCTACAGTGAAAACATTTGTGATGGAAACATGAAAATAAAAAATGAAACAGCTACTTTAAAGTTGTAGTTGTGAAAAATAAGAATTTCTCGAAGGTAAAGCCGCGCAAGTGCTTCAGTTTTCAAATGCTGCGTGCATGTCTTTTCAATGGATCGGGACAAGAGAGACGAAGAAGTCAGAGTTCGACAACTCCTTAGCCTTAGAAAAAGTAGTAGGGTACCAGCGGTACAATCGACTTCCGAAATTCGAGTTCTTTTTCCGCGATGAAGTCGAGGCTTGGCGTTATCCTCGCCCTCCCCGTCGCCTGGAATAAAAGGCACAAGAAAGATGGCGAGAGATGTAGGAAAAAAGGGAGCGGGCGATCTCTCGGTACTTCTGAGGAACGCGTTTCAAATTACCAGTGGATTGCGTTGCATTCTGTCCGTCGCGCTTGGCTAGCACGGCGCAGGCAGGAGCAAATCTAATTCCCCGGCGACTCTCCCGCGCTCCGTCGATCGCCGTCTCCAATTCTTTCTCCATCTCCCTCCTTCTCTTTCTACCTCTCGCCCGATGCGACTATCTCTCGCGTTGCTCTGCCGTCGCCCCCCGCACCCCCCGCCTCGAGCTTCGCTGCCCCTTTACTTTAGGGCCGCCTTTGTCCCTGGCGCCGCGCCGCCGTTTCCCCCGGTGCCGGGGCCAGCCGGGCAATGCGAAATTACTGGGTTACGCATTAACGATCTGTGAAGCTAGAATGGCAGCGCTTCGATATTGATGGGTCTCTGCATAATTTTTAAGGACCGCGTCGAGCTGTAAATGTCCTCTTTTTGTCCTTCGTGGGAATCTAATTTTTCTCGGGGAGAGTTTTAATATTACCTGGTAATTCGATTTTGACTTGATACTACTTTTAATTTGTATATTAAGTTTACTATTAGATACGACAATAGTAGGTTTGGTCCGAGGAGCGGTGAAATGAAGTAATCACGAGAAGCTCCCCGCGAAACAAGTAGATTCGCGACAAGTACAAGCGAAAGAAAGAATGATCGATCGCGCGAGCTTGCGCGTACATGCGGCCGCTGCAATACGGTGCGGCGTGTACCTCTCTAATCTCGCGACTCCGTCTCCGTTGCTCCCCCGGTGCGGCCTCTCTCGCTCTCCTCCCGGAGCGCCGTCGCCTCGGCGCGTCCTTCTGCTCTTTGCCGGGCGCTGCCGCCTCCCCCGGGGCCCCCGCGCGACGATCGTTACAACGGCGATCGGCCGGCGCGCCTTTTAACATGGCGCCGCTCCATCTCTCGGGAAATTCAACGGCGAACACGTCTCTGTGTCTCTGCCAGCAGCTGACCAAGCGTGAATTTTTCCGCGTTCCTTTCTGCGGGCTCGCTTTTTTCAACATACCCCTCCCTCCGCCCTTCCCCTCTTTTCATCCGACTATGCCGCGGACGCCGATCTCTCCTCTGACTCCCGGCGACCCCGGTGTGTGTACCGCTGCGTTTCTTTTTGTTCGGGGCTTTTGTGTTATTTTTTATCCCGGGCGCGGATCCAGCTGTATACCTTGCTCGGCTTTCGGGGAGCCGCGGCCGCGTGGCCGGGGTGACGAATGGCTCGGCGAGGTCGCGAGCGCGAATTCGACGCTTTACACTTTTTTCATTGGGTTTTATCGCTTTTCGGCCGGCTCCTCCCTTTCTTCCTTTTCGCATTGTTTATGCGTTTTCCAGCGCTGTTTTCACCCGGCAGCGGGCTCCCGCGTAAATTAAGCGGAAAAAGCGGAGGTACTAAGAGTCCGACTTATAGGTTTGCGGGAAAAAAGCGGACACCGCAATTAACGTTTCGACTGGAGCGAAACTCCCGAGGAAAATCGCAGCCGACGGCGAGCTGGCTTATCTCGAGCCGGCGTGCGTGCGCGTCCGTTTTAGATTGCCTTGCAGCAGTTGCAGCCGGGGCTCGGGCGGGAGGGCCGCGGCACTTCCGTCGGCTTCGGGGAAAAGCCGGAGCCGAGCGCACGTGAGGAGGTGGCTCGTGGATATAGGAGACGCCGCGACAGCCGACACGCCTCGGCTTTTCTCCGCTCGCGGAACTCGGCTCTTTACTCCCGGTCCCCGGCTGCTCGCCGGCGGCGTACGCGTGTGCACGCGCGCTACCCGAGCCGCGAGCGCGTACCAGGCCGCGTGTGTTTGTTGCGCATTTTGACACTCTATATTTCTGGAATCGGCGAGCGCGCTGCGTGCCACAGTGTTGCGTGATATTCCGCGAATCCTTCCGTGGCGTTTAGCGAGAAATTCGTATTTCTTTACAATCGAGGCGCGAGCCGCTTCGAGAAACGCTGATTTTTCACCTTGCCGCGATCGTGTTCTTCTTCTCGACCAATTTCGAGTACTGCAGCTTGTTCGCTTGAGAGTTAAAAAGCGGAAGGAATATAGTCTCCTCGGTCGATCGATGCCGAGGAATTTCTCAAAGCAGCGTTCGCACTTGTTTAGCAGCCCAAATTTCGTTTGCGTTGGGCCGTTGGAGCTGTAAAAAGGAGGCGGAGGCGAGCGCGCAGGCACCGAGAGCGAATCGTTAGAAAGAAAAATGAATTAAGCTCGATCGATCGAGTGTCCTGGCAATTAGAGGGCGTAGGAAATTGAGACGTTAGACGCGGCGGGGAGGGGTCTGGGGGGCTCGGGGGAAAGCGGGAGGGATGCGGGGGAGGAGGCCGATGCAGCCAAGTCGAAAGCTCCGAAGTGAGGATGGCGCGGGGCGCCGGCCGGGGAGCACGGGCTAGTTCATAATTGACGGCACTAACGAACGAACTAACGATACGTATTTCCGGCGCTTCCTCTTATCGATCCGCTCCGTGGAAACTCCGATGCTCATACTGCGCCGGCTAAAATTAACCATTGACGAATTTCTTCCTCTCTCCCTCTCTCTCCCCTTTTATATCCCGTTGCGATCGTTAAATCCGTCTTTGCTCGACTTTTTCCATTTTACTCTTTTAATTTTTAATGCGCGTCGTTGCTGTTTATTTGCGAACGCGACAACTGAATTTTCGAACGAATTCAAAGGAATGAGATTGATAACTTAATTTTTCTTCTGTGACAAAAGAACCCTCTTCTGCATGTCGTTTCTTTAAATTTGCAGAGGATGATTAAGGATTTATCCCTGGATTCTTTGAAAATTTTACTACCTATCGACTACTTAAGTATTCCAATAGCCTGCCCAAACTACTTTTCGCGTATTCTCATTCTCGATAAAAAATAAAATAACCATTCGTTTCGGTGGTGGGGCGGTGATACCAAATTAAAAATTATATATTCAATCTAGCGGTACGTCGAACATTCTTAGAATTTCCATTGGCGAAAAACTCCTGGTCGAAAAAAGAGGTGGACGAAAAAAGAAGAAAGCGCGGAACGAGAGATAGCCCGAGGAAGGTTACAATCGTTGATTATAAGCACACATAATATCAGCGCGACAGCCGCCGTGGCGCGGGTACGTGACCGGTTTGCTGCACATCGAAAATACGATTATCGGAGGATAAAACGGGGGTGGCCGCGACGCGCGCGATCGCTGTTCCCCGCGAAATTGGATGGACGGAGCCCTCGCACATGTACGCCCGACCGGTCAAAAATTTCTCGATTATTTGAATTTCTTCTCCGACCCTCCCGTCGCACCGGAGCGCGATCTTTTTTCCGATAAGTTGTCGATTAGAAAAAAGGTGCACTCGTATTTCGGCGGAACTTGCGCAGCAGCGTTATATATTTTTGGCGGATCGAAGGTGTATTACAAATTTCAGCAGTAACTGGGCGGAAAACCGAGTTTTGGAAATGCGATATTTGGCTGTGCGCGTTGGCTGAAGTAGTAAGAGTCGAGGTACAGCAAGACATGCGGTACCGAGTGTATTTTTAGACATGCAAGTAACTGTAAAAATCTTTTATGGGTTTAAAAAGAAATAGCAAATACTCTTTTTTTATCGTACTTTTCAGATATTTTTAGTCGATTTTCTTTTTCATTAGTAAATTTGAAGCGAGGATCACTACAATATTCCTGGTTGGAGATAATATGGGAGAGGGTGAAATATTTCCAATATTCGATGTGCAATACGTTTAATTACACCATGAGGAACAATCGATATTGCGTTTCACTTTATATCCACTGTTGGATGTTAAATAATACCTAATAAATTCTTAGCATTTTTCAATGTATCGTTAAAACTGCCGCATATTCTACCTTGAAACCCCGCATCGGTCACTTCAAGCCAATTGAAATGTTGTAATTAAAATAAAATAATTAAAATAATTAACGTAGAGTTGTTAATTAAGCAAAATTAAGTGTACGTCATTCAATTCTGACTTCATTCGGCATTGATATCCAAAAGTTTAAAGGACTTAACAAGCCGCTCGTAATTTCCAAAAGACTGATCAACATCCTACAGCCGATCGTCCATTTCTTAGCAAGCGATGAACGAAATTTAAGAAACACTGCTCGAGCTCAGAAAGAAGTTAAACGCCACTCGAGATGCAGAAGAGCGCCCGTAAGGGGCAAGGGCTCAGACGGTGTCGGCGGTCTTCGTAAAGCGAATAATTTCCGCGACCGCCGGTAAAAAATAAAGGAGCGTACTCGCATCGACGGGAAAGTAGGTGGCCTCGCCGCGCGGGAGCTCGGCGGGAGGCGAGGAGAAGAAGCGCGCAAGTGGGAAAAGTCGAACTTCTCGCGCAAAGTTCGTTCACCCACGAGACTCTTTTCTCTCGCTCGCAGGCGATGAGGCCGCATCGGCCAAATAAAGCGCCCCGCGTCCCCCGACCCGGCCCCGGCCCGTCTAATTTATGCCGCGGGAGGGTGGGAAGCTCTTTTTCCGCGTCAGGGCCGCGCGCACGCGATCCGAAAGCACAACGGCCAGCCCTCCCCTCCGCGATCGCGTCCAATCTCCTCGAGACCTTCCTTAACGAGCTCGGCTCCGTCGCTGCGCCCGGCCGGTCCTCTCTCGCCGATAGAGCGGCCCTACGTCGCACGCCGGCTCGATATTTCGGGGTGCGGTTCCCGGCCTCTCTTTCCCTCTCGCCCCTCGGCCGAGGCGACGTCGCGGGCCCGAGTGGGAGGCGCTCGCCGTCGGCTGCGTGCCGCTCCGGTGTGTGCGCTTAGCGGCGAGCGTGTGCGTCGGCGGCTCGCTTCTTCCGCGTCCGCGGGGCGCGGGGGCGGATTTGGCTCGGGGGCCGGCTGCCGGGGAGAGAGGATGCGTGAGGGCCGAGGCGGGGAGGGTGCAAGTGCAGCGAGAGCGCGAGGGCGAGGGAAGGAAGGACGCGCGGGCGGGCGTCTCGGCGTTCTGGCAGACGAACGCATCGATCCCAGGCGGGTCAAGCACGGAATCTCTCACCCCCTTCGAGGCCCCTCCAGCGGCCTCCCCCTCCCTCCCTCCGCCCACCCTCGGAAAGCCACCACTCATCCTCCTCCTCCGCCGCCGCCGCCGCCGCCTCCTCCTCCTGCGCCGGCAACCCCCTCGGCGGCCTCCGCGCTGCCGCCCTTCTTCTCTCTTCGCTCCGCGCCGTTCGCCCCGCTAGACAAAGACAAATTACGCTGCATTCTCAGAGCCCCAAAGAGCCAGCCGCCCCGGCCCCGCGCCCCTCTCCCGCGCGCGCGCGTTCGGCATCTTGCGTCCTCCTCGGGCAAGCCGCTTCTTCTTCTACTTCACTTCCTCGTTCGGGCGACACTTGCGTTTCCCGCGCCGCGCGCCTCTCCCCGCCGCGGCCACCGCCGCCCTCTCGAGGCCGCCTCGGCGCTGCCCTCGCCGCTCTCCCTCCGGAGCCTCCGGAGCACTGCCACCGCTGCGCTATGTAGGCCATCAAACGGGTGCTCAACCCTACGCACTTTCCGATCCGAGTGGAGAGACGGAGGCAGGCTTTGCCTTTGCCCGCGGCAGCTCCCTTTATCTCCTCTCTTCCGTCTCTTTGCCCCCTTTCCCGCGCTTCCCCGCCGCGCCTCACCCCCATCTGCAAACTCGCGGGAGTTTGTGCCAAGAACCGGGATTTCGAGACTCTCCGCGCTGATTGCGACTCTCGCCTGTGAGAATCCGTGAGCGTCTCCGATGAAAAACGCCCCGTGATTCTGGACCCGCGGCGACCGATGGGGCCGCGATGACTCCCTGCAGTCATCGCGATGACCTTCCCGGAACTGCGCATCGAGCGCGTGGGAGGCGCGGGTCAAGGCAATATCCTCCGAGGGACTTGAAATACGACCATAGTCCCGGAAAATGATCCAAATAACTTGCCGCGGTAATTTATGCAAATTTTTATACAGTCTCTGGGAATTGTACCTTTTCTTAATCCTTTCGTCATTCGTGATTTAACATACTCAAGTATGAGTTAAGTAACGAAATTCGATAAGACTTTTTCACGACTTGTTTATTAGGTTAACAAGCGTGTTAACTTTGATGCATTTAAATTCAGGTGCAATTAAAAGTCGATACGCCGCGAGGTTTTCCATTTGATTAACGAAAATCAATTTCACAGGTTAATGCAGTTAACTGCGGCTTAAACCCGATTGTCTTCGACTTTGGACGAACGCAGTTAACACTGCACAACTTCAGCTTATCACACTATAATTTTAACTTAATTATTTTGTAAAGCAATAAAATGATTGTCAGCTGCTTGAACAGTACGAAGAATTCCATAATGTAATAGTAAATTTCATGTACTCGGATTGATAAGCCTTGTATTGTTAAAAATCACTTTGACAAGATAAGCATAAATTATTCAGAAGAAAGTGCATCGAAAATTCTGTTAATCGCCAGTCGTGCGACTCATCGCCGAGAAAAAAAAGTGGCGCAGAGGGGACGAGATAAAGAAAAAAAAAGAGGAAAGTTTTCAATTAGCCTTTAATGAGACAAAACTCGAGAATCTGATACTCCGTGAAAACTTGGCTAATAAAGCGTTTCCCACAGCAGCACCGGGACAATGCGCCGAACAAAGTGGCAAAGCAAACGCGACGGGGATAATTAAAAAATTAAACGACTCCCCCTCGTGATGGTGACCTCTAAAACGGGAGTGCTAAACAGCTTGGTCGCTCGAGTTCGCTTTCCCCAGCTCCGGCGACCTCCACCCCTTTTGGGGCGGCGTGTAAACAGAGAGACTGCACGCGGCGAGCGCGAGGGAGAGGGCCGCACCCTCGCGCTCGGCGAAGGAAAACAAGCGAGACGCAGAAAACAAGTTGTAAGGAGGCGAGGGGCCGATGCGGAAAAAGCGAGTGGGAGAGGAAGCGAGAGAGGGAGAGCGGAGTTTCGCCGACGGGGGATGTGGAACGTTATACGGAGTATTTCTATGCACTTGCCTGCCGCGCCGCCGCCGCCGCCGCTTTTGCCTTGGTAGTTCTAGGTCAAACTGATATTCGACGAGACTTTATTGCCGCGCGAATGTGCAATCTCCCGAGAAAGGGCAAGGTTTTCGCTCCGCGCAGGCGCTCTACGACAGCGCTACTTTTTCCCGCGTTTGTTTTCCTTTCTTCCGGTAGTTTCATTTTTTTTCGCTTTCCGTGCTCTCTTTCAATTGTCGTCGTGACGGGCGACATCGTAAATTTCGAAATTGACCTTCGCCGGAGCACCAGGGGAATTGTTGCCGTGACAAGTGGAAGCATCGGATATAGCAGGGCGTCAATTACATCGCGATAGCTCGCCGGAACATAGCTTCGTCATTTTGGTAAATGTTTCGTAAGATTTCATACAAAGGTTAATGTAAGTGGATCGATGTAACACTAGGTGACAAAAGAAATGCTTTACTGAACGTCTTACTCGAAAAACGTTGTTCTTGGCTGAATTATACGGCGAAACCGTTGAGCTGCACTTCAGCAAAGACACGACCTCGACACAAAGCGCGTTCAGCGGCCTCGACACCAGCCCCCTTAATCGCGTTAGGCCGGGATGCGCGAGCTCTCGTCGATATTTTTGCCCCGCGCGATGCGTCGCGTGCAATCTTCGCGGCGCTCCTTTGGCCCGTCGCCTTGCGCCTTGTCGCAGCCCTAATCCCATTGTCGGCGCGCGGGCGCCGTTAAGCTAAGTGCTTCGTTTACAAACCACCGAGCTATCCGGCCGCGTCTCGCAGTCAGACTTTTATTCACTTTCTTCAAACTCCTCTCACAGGTATGAATATTTCTTGCCGTTTGAAAAGCTCTTTCGGCCTTACCGAGGGATTAATATGCGGACTGGGCTTGAATTCTATTAGTTTCTTCTTTGGTGCACTTTAGTAAGTGAAACTGTGCATCAAAAAATCAGTCGAATTTCGAGCAGAGCTTGCAAATGGGAGAGAACAAACAAGTGTCCATACAAAAGAAAGTTTTACTTTAAATGAAAATTACTTTGAATGGCAGGATTTTCGATTCAATCGCTTCAATTTCGTAAACTTGCTATGCTCACTCAGATTTAAAAAAAGAGTATTAATATTATATTAGAAAGTTAGTAATAGTATTTTATTTAAAAAAAAAATAAAGTAAAATTACTTTTCGCCAAACGTTTTTACGGCAAGAGTCTACCGAAAAATACTAAGATAAGAAAAAAGAGGCAGAAAAGAGTGAGGGCTTTAAAGCTTTTCTAACGAACTCTCCTTTTAATCATCCATCGCAATCTCCCCCAGACCCATCGATATATACCGAGGTTGCCTGCCTCAAGTTTCCTCGTCTCGGCGACAATCATCGGCAGCCAGCGCAAAGACTGGGCAAGAAGAAGAAGAAGAAGAAGAAGAAGAAGAAGAAGAAGAAGAAGAGGAAGAAGAAGACGACGCGGAAGCCTGGGGTGCACTCTAGCCTAGCGAGGCTCGTTCCATCGAACGACATCAAGGCTACGGGGAGGAGGGAAAAAAGCGGCCGAGCGGCTGGAGAGGGAGAGGCGGGGGCGGGGGCAGGGGCGACCGCGAGATCCCGAAAGTCCCTCGGAGAGGAGACTAGGAGAGAAAGAACGCGCGCGTAACAAAGGCTGAGTAACGAGAATTTCGCGGAAGAACGCGGGAGCGGGCGCGGGAACGGGCGCGGGAACGGGCGCGGGAGGGAAAGGGATGGCCCGAGAGCGAGAGGGAGCGCGCGGCGAGGCGGAAGACAGTGCGAGTTCCGGGATTGGCCTAGGTTGGGAATTGCCGCTGCTGCGGGAAAGTGCGGACGACGTCGAAGAGCGAGGGCGCGGGCGCGAGCGAGAGGCAGCGAGAGCTGGCCCCGAGGGCTTGGACGCGCGTGTGTGGGGCGCGGGGGGACCGGGCGACGTTGCGGCGTCGTCGGACTGCTTCTCGCGCGGCTGCAGCCGGCGCTGCTCCGCCGGCGCGGTGGTGGTGGCTGAAGAGGCGAGTCTGGGCGGGGGAGGGGTGGACGCGGCTCGGGGTGCGGGTGGCGCGGGTGGCGCGGGTGGCGCTGGCTGTGCAGGATAGTGGAGAGACGGTTGGTTGAGACGTGCGAGCCGCGCGCCAGCGAGAGAGACCGAGCGAGGATTTCGCAGGCCTCGCTCTCGGACGGAGGAAAGAGAGGAGCCGGAGGACGGAGCGGGGAGGGCTGTTGGTTTGCAGTGCCAGCGCCGGTAGAGCCGAAGTAAAAGGAGAGGGACGCGGCCGGGCCTCTAGCCCGCTCGATAGAGGCGCGTCCCGTCGTCCCATGATTGGAAACCAAATCGCCGCACATCCATCCCCCGCCCTCGCTTTATCCTGCTCCCTCGAGGAAGAGCAGCTTGCGGCCTCTCTTGCGCGCTCCTACCCTCTTCCTCCGCTGCTCCTCCCGCTCCTCCTCCCGCTCTTCCTCGCCCTTGCAGCCCGCAGCGACCCTCTCCTTCCCTCTGCCCTCCGCGGCGTTCGGATATCCTCCCTTTTCTTCTTGCGCTCCCGGCCGGCCGCTTCCGAGCTCCTCTTGCTCTCGGCTCTCGGCTCTCGGCTCTCGGGGGACGCTAATGTCGGGGCTAAGTCCTTAAAACCCCTCAGCCGGAGGCCGCGTTGCCGCGTTGCCGCGAACCCGCAGACCGGAATGGCCTCCATAAGTAACTGGGTTTACACACCCCAAGACCCTATTTCTCATCGGGGAAAAAGTGCACCCGCTCCGAATGCCTCTCCCGCTCTCCGGCTCTCCTCTATTTTCCTCCCGCCCTCGCCCCTTTTTTCGAGCCGCGCCGCTCGCCGTCCTGGCGCTTTCCGTTGTCGCCGGACGGCCCAGGCGATAATGATGCCGCCCGGCGCCCACCCTCAACCGCTCTGCCCTACCCCCATCTTTCTTTTGCAGAGACAGAGCTACTTTTTACGCTCCCCGCACCCGCCGAGCTCTCCTGCGTCCTCCTGACTTTTTTTCCAAAACTGCCGAGGCGGACAAATTTGCAGTTTTTCGGAAAACGAAAAAGTGCTGCAAGAACTTGGGTAGTAAAAAAATCATTCATTGACAAAGATCCTTTTCGATTGACTTGGACACTTGGGCCGGGGTGAAAGCACTTGGCACACTTCGGAACTTATTCACGATGGTGCGAGCGCGGTGTAAAAGCGGCAAGATTCGCGCTCGCGAGTGTGCATTGTCGCGGGGCCCCCCGCCTCGGTGTAGGTATAACCGTTGCCCTCCCGGCTTTGAAACTTCGCCCCGGCGCGGAGAACGTCATCACTTTCGCTCTCCTCCGCGCGGGCGCCGCCGCGTAATGTTTATGCAGAGTAGCGGGAAAACTTTCTTGAGGTACCAGGGCGCAGGAGCGAGTAAGAGCGAGGGGTGGGGAGAAAAGCTATGAGCGTTTTCCCGGCTTGTTGTTGACGCGCTTTTCACCCTCACTCTCGGTGCCGCGCGGAGCTCGCTCGCTCTATTTTTCGTTGATGCCGGTGCCGCGCAAAGTGGATGGCGAACCGCCGTTCGACGCGCGCGGTAAAGCCAAGTGACAAGTCGTGCACGCTGGCCCGGGCTAAAAGTTTTCGCTGAAAGCCGCGGCGCTTCGTTATTTCGCCGCCCCGACTTCCTCCTGCCCTTCTCTACGCGAGAGAAGCAATCGCTGAATTAACGTGTTTTCCTTCAATTCTTCCCCTTTTACTTACTTCTTTTTATTACTATGCATCCATTATCGCATTACTTATTGACTTACACCTTTTCTTTTTTTCGAGTTAAGATCAAATTTAAATCTTTCGAATAAGGGATTTTTTAACTTTCAACTGCAACCATCAGCAGCAAAAGGGTACTTTGCCGGATAAAAAAAATGTTGAATGTGAAAAAAGTGCAAAATAGAAAAAAAAAGGAAAATAAAAAAAGCAATAACTTCCAGAGGGAAGTAAATCGAAATCGTTTAGGATGAAGCAGTGCTTCGAAAGCCAGCGGGATATGAAATCCGGTCGCATCGGTCGAAATTCAGGAAGCACCCGTGCGCACCCACCCAAATCCACACACGTGCACACGCATCCTATTCTTATCGCAAAGCGCGCGCGCATGCTGGGGGCGTATTGACGGGTACAGAGAAAGATAGAAAGAGAGCAAAAAAGAGGAGGACGCCTTCGCGCTTCCTGCGGGGCATAGATAGCGCGAGGCTACGCAAGAAATTACTTTAAAACGCAGCCTTGGCTCCCTAGTACGCGACACACTTCCAAAGTGTGTGCATGTTACTGGCGCAATAGCCGAGAGCGCGTGGGCATCCGCGGGAAGTTTGGCTCGCCGAAATTGCGTCACACTCCGAAGCTTGTAAGTCGCTTGGAAAAAGCTCGCGGCTCCTGCCTGATCGATGTTCCACGATGCCAAACTAATTATTTATTAATACGTCCATACGTTGGAAAAAATTCGAAATGCACAAAAATCTCGATTAATTAAAACATTTAAAGATTCTTTTTTGAAATATCTTTTATCTTTTTGATTATTAATAATAACTTTTTGTTGATTACACATTTAGTACTTTAATTTATCGAAAATAATTGTGAATCGTCAATATTGTTAGTAAAACTCAGGTATTTTAATTATATTCAAACAAAAATTAAGATAGCTCATTTTTTTAAAGTAATATTTATCATTTCAAAAATTCGGGAGGTAGGTAACGACAAAGTTAAAATCGATCTCAGTTAAAAAACATTGAAGAGGTGCGTACAAAAATTAAAAAAAAAAAATAAAGATTTTCCTTAAAAATAATTTGAGACGTGCGGGTTTCATTTTCTAAAAATAATGAATTTGATGAATCACGGTTACACATTTTTTAATATAAGCTTTTCTTCTCGCTATAAATTTTGTTTTGAAGTTTCAAACTTTTGAGATTTAAAATACTCAATCACAAAGCAGAGTCGTAAAACTTGAATAAATAAAGGTCCGTTGTGTACCAGTGATATGTAGATATAGATATGTGCAAAAATAAAAAAGCTATAAGATATTTATTATCCATGAAAGGTCGATGAACCGCGAGTGAAGAAAAGATTTCTTAATATTCGAGGACGTAAACGCAAAGTTTTTGCGAAGAGCGAAAAGGGCAAAGACATTAATCTCGACGTAATTGAATTAAAGCGCTGTAGCACGGGATTGCAGACGCAGCTAGGCCCGGCTCCCCGGTGCGCGCGCCGACTCCCGGCGCCTCCAATCTCGCAACGCTCTCAATCTCGGCACTCATTCGCGGATTTCGTCATTCCGCAATGTGCACCGCGTTCCCGGCCGCGCGCATAATTTCCGGCCACCCGCAGCGCGCGCGCGAGTAAGGCTCAAAAAGTAAAAAAAGAGCTCCGCCAGCACTTTACGCTAAAGCGCCGGCGGGGGCCAGACGTCGGCCGAAATGAAGAGGAGCCGGCGCGAAGTGGCTGAAACTGTGTTTCTGTGGCAGCGGCGTGGGAGACACTCGAGGCGCGCGCGTGTAAACGTGTAAACGCACGCGCCACTTGGCCACTTCGCCTCGCGCTGCTACGTCATCCGTAGCGCCAGTCTCGCTTTCTATAGCCACCCTCCCGACTCATTTTTCTCCCTGCTCGGGCTCGCCCCTCTCGCTCGCACTCGCGCGAGAGGCAAAACGGGGGCGCCAGTCATTCAGGAACAAGGGGTCGCCAGGTTAGGGTCGTAGCTGCTAAGGACGAGGGAGCGTAGAAGGGTTTACGACCCTCTGCTCGACTAGTCGAGTGGATGACGCCAGCACTGATATTGGGGCAGGTCTGGTAGAGCCTCGCCCCTTCCCCCTGCCCCTCGGCTCGTTCCCCAGCGTCTTCCCATTACTATGTCAGTCGAGCTGTAAAGACGACGCGGTGGGTGTCGTCGAATTCGATTTTGAGGCATCTCCGCGGCCATATTTCATTAGGGGAAGATGGATCGGGGAATCGATTACGCGACGGCGAGACGCTCGCCGCGAAATTGTTTAGCCGAGCGAGGGAACGAGCCAAGCGCCGCGTGTAATCGCCTCGCGAGCGCTGATTTTCATCGGAAATTCCGTAAAGGAGATTTATCGTTGCGACTCTTGCGGGTCCTTTTTTGCCAAATTTTCGGCGCATCCCCAGGAGTGATATTTGCCTCGAGATTGCATTTTTATTCCTGTACATTTATAATCGATTTACGCTGGTATTACCTCAAATTCCTCGACCATCTAGTTAACCTTTTAAAATTTTAAAATTTAGAATTCAAAATTTTTGAATAATTCTAACATTATTATTCCTATCATTGTACGATTGCCTCGAGATTTATGCAATAAGTGCCGAAATGATTAAGTTTTGGAAAAAAAATGTTCTTCATTATTTTGGCCATTTTTTAGTAAAAAGTTTTTGAGTGATTCGCGAAACGACTTATTAATCAAAGATTATTGACAAAATAATGATTAAATTTATCAGAATTATATAAATGTGAGAGATATTACTTTGTTTGACATACATTTATTTGATAAAAGCAAGTAGAATAATATTAAAATTTAATTTCAATATGACAAATGACAAATATAATTCGGATTGAAGATGTTGGTATTAAAAGTAAGTAAATCGATCATGAAACAAATGAAATATTTATGAATTTTTTGATCGCGAAAATAAAGCACGCGATAAGCTCTCGAGTAAAATATAAATGAACGAGGCAGCGATGACGGAAACGATGACGCCACTTTTCGAATTCAATACGGAAGAAAAGCGAGGCAATATTTTCAGAGCACTTTAACCATATAACCGATAGTCAAATCGAGTTTCCCCGCTCGCGAAATAAACGATCAAACGAGTCGAACAAATGGATATATCACCGCCGCCGGTGTATTTCGAAATCAGAGCGGCGGCGGCGGCGGCGGGAGCGGTGACAGGGGCAGGGGCGGGGGCGGGGGCAGCCGCGGCGAGAGAGAAATTTTGCGCGCTTTCGAGTGTCGGTTATTGTGCGCGTGACGCGGCCGCGCGGCCAGAATGACGCGAACGAATCCAATCGAGTCGAGTGGCCCGGGCTCGATGATGACGCGCGGCCGCGCGGCCGCTCGCTCGCGCGACGATTTTCGCGACGCACTTCATCGAGCATCGACGGGCTGACGCGCCGGGCAGATGTCACGGGGAGGCCGCCGCGCTCGAAATCATCGGATTTTTACGCGCGCCCGCGGAGCGAGTCGAGGGCTCGCGTCGCCCGGCCGAGTGCATAATTCACGATCGTCGACAGGCGGCGGCGGCGCCGCGCGCAAAAAGATCATCCGTCCGGGCGTCCAAGTGGCCGGGGCCAATTTTCCGCCCGGGCTTTTTGCGAGGCGTCGCGCGCCGCTCGCCCGCCAGAAAGCGCGACCCGGACTTTTTCCAATTGCGCCAAATTAATTAGCTTTTTTTCATCGCCAGCCAGGAATTTTCCCGAGTCTGCTGCACAACTTGCGTGACTGATCGCTTGTTATTTTATTTTATTTTATTTTACTTTACTTTTTAACGCGAAATCAGCCACTGCACTGTAGCATTACATTCGCAAGTAATCCAAAGCGGAAATGCTTTAAATTTTCAATACCGAGAAACAGTCAATTTAAATGATTTTAAAGATTGCATCTGAAGTACTTATTATGATTGTACGTTACTAAAAGATATTTGTAAAAGAAATCGCGTGCAATCGTTATGACTTTAGGAAAATCAAAAACTTAATTAAAGGCGTAAAGTAGTAGCTCAGAACTAGCGAAAGCCCAACACCCCCTATGCAGGCGTTAATGAAAAAAAAAAGAAATCAAGGAGCTCGTGGAGCGGATGGGCGGCTAGGAATAAAGCGCGAGACTCCGGGTGAGATGGTCGAAAGTCCCTTGCTCCTGGGCGTCGCATGAATATTGCAGGCGACGCTTTTGCGCTTTGGCGTCGCCGCGGCGCGCGCGATGCTGCCGGACGATTACGCGCTCGCCATTAGCCCCGCGACGTAATCAACGTCTCCGGGCCGGCGGAGGAGGCGCGACGAAAGGGGCGCGCGCCGCGCTCCTCCTGGCAGCCCTGGACCCGCGGGAGGTGCGCCGGCTCGCGAGAGCCTGACGGCTCGTTTATTAATGCGCCCGACTTCGAGACGCACCCACGCGAGAGACAAAGACGCGCGGGAGATGGATCGCACGGGAGGAGCGGCGTAAGCGGTCCGACGCTCGCTCGACTTAATGCGTGTCCCGGTTCTACTCTTTCTCTAATGAAGACGCGTTCATCTTCGTTTCGCCTGCGAGAGTGCGGCACTCGCCTCGGCTCGCGGGACGTGCTGCTTTCAGCGGAGCAGCCTACACGACCGCAAATGCACGCGTGTGCGTAGGAGAAGGGGACTAGCGGGATAGTAGCAATTGGGTTTTAATGAATTCCATTCTTACTATATCGCTCAAAAGCGATACTGCTGTTTTTTTTCATTCGGTAGTTAGAATAGTTATACTTCATTCTGACGTTTCATTAAGGCTAATTATAATCAGCGAACTTTTTTATTTCAATAATGAGATTTTAAGTGATAAATATCGCAAGATAAATTAGGCAACGCTTAATTTGCAAAACAATTAATAAAATTGTCAGAGTGGAAAAGGGTAAAAGTGAGGTGATCGAGAAGAGTCTGAAAAGAAAGGAGCGAGCGCCTTGGTGGAAAGGACGCACCGTCGGCGGCTCGCAGCTCGAGCGCTCAGTTACGCGCGAGTTCACGAATCGCGCGTGACCCGCGCGTCGCCTCTCACTCCCTCGCACTCGCGCGGGCCCGCGTCGTTCCCTTCGCCTATTATAAGACGCGCGCCGATCTTTTCGCCCTTTCTCCTCGCGCCCGCGGCGCGACCGATAAATTACACGCTTGGCCACTTTTTCGCCTCTCTCGCGCGCATTCCCAGATCGCTCGGCGTTGCCGCGAATTAACGACCGCGCGCGCATGCGCTCGTTGCGCATTGTGCGTTACGTTGCGCAAGCCTCGGCGGATGTGTGCGAACGCGAGCCGCGGTTTCGCGCCGATGGATTTCACTTTTCGGTCGGGCTCCTCGCCGAGGCGCGGGCAAATTCATCTTGCTCGAGTTGGATGCCGACGTCTGAGAGCCGATTGTTCCCTTGCAGCCGCTTTATTCTTTTTATAAAGGTCGCGCGTGCTATCCCAGGCAATTGATTAAATTGCTGAATAGTCGAATATTAACGGAGAGGATACTTGCGTTAATATTGCACTTAAATTTGCATGATTTATTTGTATGTTTTAGATAATTAATGGTGAGCTTCAAGCGATATACCAATCGTGTTTTGAAAATCATGCAAGAATATACGTTAAGAGATGCAGTAACAGCATACACATGAAGCAAGAGCTTACAAAATTAAATAATTTATAATTAAATTTATTAATTATGCGAGTAATTCGCAATTGCGAACGCGTAAATCATAAATTAAAATGTTAAGTCGGCTGCAATACGGGTATAGTTAAAAGCACATTATGTTATGAAAGTTAAAAAAAAATTGTACCATTGTCTACTGTTTCAAAGACTGGTACAGTAATTCATTGTTTCAAGAAGTACCTAGTCATTATATGATCTTAGAATTATTTTGACAAGCTTTACTGGAAAAAACGAGAACAGTAATCGCTTTGTCCCATCGAAATAATAAAACATTGAGCAACAAGAGGAATTGAAAAAATTGGTAATAGAAAGTGAAGCGTTTCATTAGATACATCTCGCAGATGCGTTTCTCTTTGCGTGCACAAGAGAGAACGCGTAATTGAGGAAAAAAAAGTGCAGGAAATTTTTTCAACCGAGCAGCCAACTACATTTTCGGGAACAAATAGGCACGGCGAGTCGATCGCAAATATTGCAATACAATAAATAAAGCGGGCGAGGTTTTTTGTTGCTCTCGGTAGAGGAGGGACAAACAATGAGACAAAGAGAAGCTACCGCTGCCCCGGGAGTCCGAGTAGTGGCGCGGGAGCAAGGAGGAGAGGAGCCGGCACGTGAGGCTCTCTCCCCCGCACTTTATCGCCCCGGGAGAGCGAGCTGCGAGAGCACGAGCGCCGGGCGCACGGAGGCCGAGGAAGAAACTCGCGCGCTACTTATTTCGCTGTGTGAGAGCAGAGGCGAGCTGCGCTTGTGTGCAAAATGAGACACGTAGCCGCTTGCGCCGCGGACGCCATTGTTCGAAAGTCGTGACAGCGCCGGGTCAGGAACGCGTGTACGTACGCCAGGGTGGAGATCCCACTGTCCCTTTTACCTTTTTATCTTACTATCCTGCCTTTATCGTTCGCCTGCGTCTCTTCCTCTTCCCTTCCTCTTCCCTTCCTCTTTTTCTCTCTCCAGACGTTTCTCGGAACCATTTTCTTTTTCTACACGTTATATACTTATTTTATTAGTCTTATTTTCCTTAATCATTTCAACGTTCAACCTACGAGAATTTCTTTAGTATGCTCTTTTTTATCACTTTAAACTTTATTTTCGTTAAAAAACAAGTACTGAAATCATAGATCCATTTCGCTCTATCGAATCTTACCAAGGAGAATAAAGCTCTTAAAATCCGGGCAGTCTAAAGGTTAAAAAGGACCTTGAAAAGGAGCAAACGAAAACAGAGGCATCGTTCTTGCGTGTCGAGCTGCATTAGCCAAGCACTTCCGCCTGAAAGGGTAAAAATCGCAAGGTCCCCTCTCTCCCTCGGTGCAGTTGAAACTCAAACAGATCATCGGGCACGTTAACATAATCATTTTTATAACCGCGATTTCTCTCCATCGTCCCGTGCACTTCTCGGGAGCTGCTCCACCCTCCTCGACTCGGCGTATCTCCCGACCCCCATCCTTTTGCCATCCACTTTTGTATCGCTCGGGAGCAAGGTGCATTAGCATATCCACGACGTGCTGCACCGAGAGAGCTTTCCTCCCGCGACGATCGGCATCTTAATCTTCCGCGATAACGCATAGCGAGGGAGGCTGCAACTGCTGCAAGAAAGAGAGAGAGAGAGAGAATCGAGAGCCAACGGACCGTTTACAGGATTTCACGACTGTCCGATCCGAAGAATTTCGATTGTTCCTACGCTCGCAAGGTTCTCTTATTTTTTCCTCGGCCCGACCGCGCCTGCGTGCGCGTGTAGGCGCGGCTTATGTAAACGCGAAGGGCGCAAGGCGATTCTGCGTTTATGTTATTATTTCAGCCTCCCACCGATGCGGAAGATTCGGCCCTTCTTATTGTTGGAGTTCACCTTTTTCTTTTCACCACGGTCAAAGCGACTATTGACTTTAACGGCGCGATTGTGATCGAACCGAGCCTAGCTGTATCTGATCACTTGCAGTGCCGTGGAATAATTTTATAAGCTCAATACTAGATTAAACTTTTTACTAAACATTTCATTAATGCAATGGCACTAATAGTATTTTTTTTCCAAAGTTTATGAAATAATGATTTAAAACACGAAATATATTACCTAGAAATGATATGCACGTAAGTAACAAGTATACAGATCGTTGAAATTAATTTGCACTGTTGCCAACAGAGATAGCAACCGAGAATATTTTTGATTTTCCTGAAAAAAATGAAATTAATTTTTTGCACGATATTCATTAAAATTGGAAAAGTTGATAATGATGTTAAAACTGAACATTTTATTTATATAAAACTATTTTACGTAAGTAGGAGAAAGGTGATATCGGTAATAAATTGTGTGCTTTATTACTATCAACATTTTTTCTTATCTGGTGGCCAAGTTTATTTAGAATTTATAAAGTAAAAGATAAGGTTTAATTTAAGAAGCGTTACGCGATGTAATAAAAAGACAGAGGGATGCAATAACTTTTTCTAATAAGTTTTCTTTGTAAAAAGCAGAGCTGCGACGAGTTGGCGTTGAACGGTAAGAAAAGGAGGAGTTTTTCGTGGACGACGTCACGTGCGCGGCACCGCAGGAGCGGAGGGTAAAAGATATAGTCCTGCGGGATCCCGAGGGTAAGTGCATCATAACGCGGAGCCGAGCAACGTCATTCGACTGATAATCATCGGAGCAGCTTATATTCGGGCAGGCACTGGTAACTAGACAAGCTGATAGCCTCGGGCTGATGGGCTAAAGAGCCCAACGACGAAACCGTATGTACGCCCAGGAAGATCGACGGCATCGTGCGATGCAAAATCAGCGTAAGGGAGCGAGGGAGCGAGAGAGCGGGAGGGAAAGGGGTAGGAAATTGAGGAAGCAGCAAGACGCTGGGAGAACCGAAGGATAGGAGAGAGAGGAGGAAGAAAATGAGGGTAAGACGCCGAGAGGTGGTAAGTGATTTCCAGCCAGAATTTCCGCTATATCCTTTTACTTTTTAATATAGAAATTTAATTGATTAGTTAAATTCATTGAACGGACTTTTTTGCGTTTCTTCAAGTTTTATCGAAACTTGGAAGAATAGAGCAAACCCTTCAGCGGTAAGGGGATCTGACGAAACTTTGGTAAGATTATTTGACACTAAAAAGAGAATTACTTTAGCAGCTAAAGTTTGATCTATCTCATGTTTACAACTCAGGTATGTTAAAAATGAAAAAAAGCCATGGAACTTTTTTTAAAGATATAATTGTCTAATTTTTAATTAACTGGAATAAAATGAAGAATAGAGGAAAGATGAAAGATAAAAAGTTTTTAAAAGACGACAAAAACGAAGGAGCATAGAGAAAGGATTGTCGGTGTGCGTCGGTGGTAGTTCAGCTTATAACGCGACGCGCTGCGTTCTTAGAAGCCTCCGTACGCTGAAATTATATTACCGCTGGATTGCCGTGTGCTCCTCGTCTCTTTCTGCAACACCTCGACGTTCTGCGTTCGACTTGGAATGGAAAAACCATGGCTCACGCTGTTTGCGCTCGCGCGTCGTTGCGACACGATTCTGAAATTCCGTGCAGAGTAGACGGTATAAGTCGCCTACGTGATTTTTCGTAAATGAGACAGTCAAGTTACAGTGAACGTTTTGATGGGGAGCCCTCAAGCCTTCGTAAAATTTTAAGAACCAGCCACTTCAGAAATATTTTATACATTTTTTTAAATTCTTTGCTCGCGATAACTTTTCAAACAGAATTAATGCGAATTGCATATATAAATATATATTTCTTACAGAAAGCTTCAATATTACTTTAGAAAGTTGAGAAGAAAAATTTTATAAAAAGGACATTAATTGACAAACGGCTTGTGAACGTTGCAATTTATAAGTTTTTCAATCCAATAATGATAAGTACCATTACACGGTAATCGGTTCTATTATACATAATAGTTTGTTAGTTTAGGAAAAATAGGAAGTTTGTGCAAACATTAATTATCGTGGTCTAGGCAAAAAACCGGCATGAAGCTCTTAATACTACATACTCAGTCGCACACAGGCTATAAGATAAACCTTGCAGTCCAGTAGACAATCAGTCGCAAGTTACACAAGAGAATCCCTCATTAATTCGCAAATCCGTCGTAAAAAGAAAGCCGAATCCGCGCGGGCGCGCTGGCGCGATTCCTCGAGCAACTCGGAAAACAGCTCGATAAAGAGTCGATAAATTCCGTGAAAAAGCGTGGCGACGCAAACAAGTCCATAATGCAATCACGTGCCCGCGCTCCGAGCTCCAAAGACGCACACAGGCGCGCGCGCCCCCGCGAGCTCCCTTCCGCCGCGGGGCCGCGGGCACGTGCAAAAACAAATCGAGCGCTAAGCTAGAGAAGGAGGGCTCGGGGATACGTATAAGTGTATCAGCCACGCAATTTGCGATCGGCGATGCTCGCGGGAGATAGCGGGCCTCCCCCGGGAGTCGCCGTTCTTTACGGGCACATTTCGCAACGCGGCTACACGCTTCTCTTCTCTTCTCGGAATACATCCGCGCGGCGCGCACGCACTCGCCGCGAATGCCGCGATCGCGGCGGGAGCGCCGCTCGCGCTCGCCCGGAACGCGCCCGAGGATGCGCTATTAATTTTTACGAGCCGGCCGGGACCTTCGGCCGATATACCTCCGGATTTTAACCAGTGGACAGGATCAACTTTTTTAAGGCGTCTTCGGCCACTCTCTTGTACGAGCCCTTAACTCGTGCAATTTATAAGCGTGCGTCCCAGTAGGTAAGGCTGTTAACGTTATTGAGTGCCCATCTTAAAATGAAGATAAAGCAACTTTATTAATGCGAATTGCCTTTTACGCCTACAGTGCTGATTTTATGATTAAATGTGCAATTTATTAACTGTATCAACTGCATCTCTTTCGAGTGTTTGAAAAATTTCGATAAATTCAGAAACTTCCCCGCGGAGGGGAGTATATGTTATAATCGCAGCACATCCGAACGCAGCTAATGGCACAAGACGGGGCAAAAAAAGGAAAGGGGAAAAAAAGTTTGCCGCTCTCGCGGCGGGCGTAAGTGCAAAACTGCGTGGAAAGCGCAAGAAGTAAGTCGGCGTAATGCGGCCGGGCTCGCGCAATGCGCGCTTGAGTTTCGTGCGCTTTCGCGGCGAGATGATGAAAAAGGAGCGAGGCGACAGGGCGCGCGAGCGGGACGGAGCGAGTCCGGGGAGGGAGAGCCAGAGAGGGACGAGTCGCATTGTTCCGCGCTCAAACGGTCCCTCATTGTTATTCGCGGGTTCTCCGCTGAATTATCTGCTCCCCGCGCAGGGACGATCTGGCGAATTCTGCGAAGCGCGCGCCACTTACGCGCGGCCGCGCGCACGCGCCACCCCTCGCGGCCCGGTCCGTGCGATTTTTTATTTCGTCTCCTCGTCTCCTCTCTCCTGTCTTTATCTCTCTCTTATCGCGTTAGAAATACTTTTCTTCGGAATACCCCCCTCGCACGAGCGGCGAGCCACTCTTTGTCCCTTTTTTATGCTCCTCCGTGCCTCGCTTAAATTTGTAACTGCCGAGGAAAGCTTTTTATCTTGCTAGTATAATGAACATTCTTCTCTGGATTATGCGACTGATGGAATTATTTTCTCAAGAGGGAAACGTGGTTTGACCAAATGTTAATTGGAACAGAATTAACGTTTTGTCGATATTAATGAACCTTACAATTAACTCAGAAAATTATTGCTTATTCGAAAATTATCAAGTTTTAATTGCACATCACTTACCAATGACATGAAAACTTTCGAGGAATTATATTATTATTATTTCATTTTGGAACAATGTTTTTCTCCATTAGTATTATCAACTTTTCAATTCACAAGTATTACAGCACAGTTAAGAGTGGCACCGGTAATTCAATGCTAAGTAAATCAAGATAATTTTGAAATTATAATCGATGAAAGTGGATATCATCTCGCTAAATTTTTAAAATGATAAATACTAATCGAACGTTGAGGCAACATCGAGCTTTACAGAGGAAGCATTTATTGCGTTAAATGAAACAATCCTAGTTCGTACATATTAATTTTCTCATTCGGCATTTAAATGAAGCGGACTTTCGAGTGTCGCTTAAAAATGCGTCAGTTGGCGTTAGCCAGGCGAGATTTAAACTCGGCGCAACATACACATTTATGACCGACGTAGAATTTATTGGCGCTGCGTATCGCGGCGCATTCGAATTTTCAGCGAAAGCATCCTTAATCAGCATTCATCTCGATCAAGCTCGCGCTCGGCCGCGCAGAAGGAAAACACGAAAACGCTATCCGTGTTCCACGGGGCCCGCGACCTTTTTATCCGCATAAATTAATAGCGCGCCGCGGAAACACGCGGATTTTATTCAAAAGCGCATAAAATATTTCCCGGTGCGCGCGTGCACCTTTTTTAACTGGCACCTCGGCAGGCCGCGGTTAATTTCATAAAACGTGAAACTCGCGCGTGTACACACGTGCTTTTAAATTCTCGGCATACGCAACCCCTACTTTACATCGCTTCCTGCTTCTTATCCGCTTTTTCATCGCATATATAAACATTTTCATTTCGAGTTCTGCACACCTTTGAACGAATCTACATGCAATTTATTCATCTTTTATTTACATAAACATTTTCATGCTCAAATTACAAAATTTATTTTCCAACTTATTTCTGACGAGTTTTCCCTTCTTAAAGAGCAACTTTGTTTTATAAATTTTTTAAGCGTCATAATTACTAATTTTCTCTTCAAACGACAACTCTCCCGCAAGGCAAAATTAATAATATTACTTATTCACGAAGGATGAACATGTTTAATGTTATGGTCTAAAAATTAGTTATAAAATTTTCAAAGCCACCGTAGCTCGCTTGAGCCACAGCAATAACCATTATTCATGAATAATTTCTCAGTGTGCAGGATAAGGTTAGAATCGATAGATCGGTAGATACGAATTCATTAGAAGGCAACAAATCAAATTAACAAGACATCCGCGCCGAGTCTCATTCTCTCCTACGCCTGCTCTCCGAAGGAAAAAGTGCGAATCGTGGCTGCAGCACCGTGGGCGCACGCACACGCAACAAACTCCACACGGAGAGTTGGCTACCCACACGCGCTGCGGCGGGAGAAGGCGAGAGAAGGCGAGAGAAGGCGCCTCGACAGAGCTATTAATTATCGCCCGCGAGCGGAGCGCTGCACTAGAGGCTCGTCCTCCCGCGTCGCGAGAAATTAAGCCATACGCGCGGAGGACGGCGCTGGGGTATCGATGACGGCCGCCGGGGGATATCGCTCGCTGCGTGGGTGCGCCGCGTTATTAATTAAGGGCTGCGGGGAGCACGGTTTCTTCGCCGCGGGCGACCCTGGCGAAAACGGCCCCGCGTCACTCGGCTCTAATTGCGCGATTTATACGAGCGCGGCGCGCGACTCCTTAATGCAAGGGAAAAGAGGCGCGAGCCCGATGAATGTGCCCTGCACGTACGCACGGGGATCGCGCTGACGTCTAAATATAACGACATCGCGACTGCCGCGAGTTCCGGATTTTTGAGGCGGCGAGAGTTATTGCGCCCGGTACATCGTGAGAAAGCCCGGGACGCGCGCGATTTATGCCCGCGAGGGGGGTATGCTGGTCGCGCGCCTGATGGGATATATAGAGCCGCGATGACACAGATTTGCCGGCAATAAAATAAGGAAGCGGCGCCGCGAGTATTACTCAAGTCCTTTTTTCCATCTACCGGCTCGCGAGATGATCGCCTCGTAGACACGCGAACTTGGACTCTCGCGTGTCGGCGGCTTTCCGAATCGAGGATACACCGCGTCGCCGGCCAAAAGTGCAGGCTCGACGAAAGCACCGGGCTCCGCGAGCTGCGCATTTTTGCGGCTTCAGAGAAGCGTCGCGCGGAATCATCAAACAAGCCGGGCGGAATGAGCCGGCACACCTGCGTTCACACGCTCGCCACCCCCGGCGCGTGCCGCGAGCCGCGAGCCACCTCGTAACCCGACGCGCCGCCGCGCGTCGCGGTAAACAAAAGCGAGGCGCTGCACGGCGATAAGACGACGTCGGCATTCCGCCGGAGTGACGTGGGGCCTCGGGATGCAAGCACCGCGCGCGTTCCCGGATCGCGCCAATGATAACGCCGCCTTTCTTCAGAATCTCTGCGGAGCAGCATGCATTTAGGTGCGAGACTCGGTTACAGCTTTTCGTTATTTCAACTTTAGCGAACTTTTTTTCAACTTTGAAATAAAAGCACTAAATTGTCTTCCTCGAATGAAAGGTCAACAAAAGGTATTTTCGCGTGGAACGAAGAGCGTAACCGCTTTAGGTAAAGTTGCGATAAAAAGAGAAGCTACAGATCGTTTAAGACAGCGATCGATCAGTCTGAAAGCTTCCGCGAGGCTATAAAGCAGCAAATTGACTCTATCGGTGTACACTGAATTTATAGCGCTTATCCTAGCCGGCATTCTAGTAAGCATCCGAAACGCATCGGCGTACATCGCAGGCATTAGCGGTATTTTTCTGGTCCCACGAGGCCAAGTACGCATCTCGGCGAGCCTTATTACCTTGGCCCCGTGTACTCGGGCCGCTCGGTAGCCGCCGCGTCGTCCCGCGCCGTCCCCTCATAATAGAACCCGCGCCTCCTCCCGACCGGCGACTGCGGCGAGCCCGAAGAAAAAGAAGGCGAGAGGAGGCTTTTATGCTCGGCTGTAGGTATTAGCCCAGCGGGAGCCGTCGCCCCCGCGACAAGGTGTACGCCTCCTCGGACGTGTGCGTACAAGCTCGGGGATCGCCGGATCGCGGGATCCATTTACCGCGGGGAGATTGTTTACAGGCGTGCGTGTCATAGGTCGCGCGCGGCAGCGGCAGCCTCGGCAGCCTCGGCAGCCGCGGCGGCGGAGTGCGGCGCTTAGGATGCACCGAGTGATATATACATGCGGGCCGAGCGCGCGTACACTCGCGGCAGGCGGCTCCGGAGAGATTTACGTCCGCGGATTTCCACGAGAGGAGATTCTCGCGAGCGCGCAACGGGGCTTGTTAAACGCCGCGTTATTTTCTTTCAATTACCGCGCCGAGAGAGCGTAAGCTTCGGTTACCCGCTGGGATTATTATCGCCGGATATTTCGGACGGACGTCAGTTATACCGCGATGCTGCTTTTTTACTCGGCAGCCCCGCCGAGGGAGATACTCGCACCGGCCGCTCGTTTATATTTGACGGGGAGATATATATGGGTCAATGGATTGTTCGGAATGCCCAAGGTATACTTGCCTAGTTGCACTTGTCGTGTACTTTAGTCTTTTCGCGCCGATATTAGTCGCGTAACTGAATTGTTTTAAACATTTGCATTAAGAGCGCATCTCTCGACAAAAAAGAAAGCTAAAAGAACGTGCGAAAAATCCCGATCACAAGGTGCACGAAAGAGCCATTACGCGAAAGCCCTTAACCGCAGCTCTTCGGGAAGAGGGACAAAGGCCTCGGGGCGGCCGATCTAATGGGCTAACTGCGTTGCGACCCCATCGCGCTCGCGCCACTCGTCCAGCTCTTGGTCGAGGCGCGAAAAGAGAGGCGCGAAATCACGGCCGCGATCGGGCAGAATAGGCGGGCAGAATAGGCGCGCGCGTCCGACATCCCGAAACGATAAATTGCCGGGGCGATTAGACGTCAGTTACGCAGCGGCCTAACACACTTCTCGAGTCCGTCCCGTAGGTGGAAGGAGCGATTGCCCGATCGATATCGAAGCCGCGCGCGCGGGATGCACCACGGAGCGCCACTACGCGCGCCGCAATCGAGATTCGACCCGGAGAGCCTGGCGCGCGAGAGGCCCCAAGCTCTCCGGTGTACGTAGATAGCCGAGGCCAGACGAATCGGTCCAACTGAGCGCCGCGGCTGGAACGAACCCGAGCGCGAGGCGTCTCTCTGATAAACCCCGCGAAAATACGTCGCGGCTGACTCGAAAACTGCCTGATTTCGAAATCGAGGCGGAGGACGATCGATAGTCGCTTCTTCAGTCAATTGGCTGCTGAATAGCAGAACTTCGCAATTCACTTCATTTCACTTCATTATTACGGAAAACTTTGATTGTTCATTTATAGTAGGATAAAAAATCAATTACTTTCGTAACTTTTGAGAACGTTACTTCGTTTGATAACACCTCAGTACCAAAGACCACGATTTCAACGACTCAAACGCGCTTACCTTTCACTATCCCAAATTCCCAATGCCGTAGCTTAAAAGATGCTTAGACTCATCATTTTTCTCAAATATTTCACTGTCTATCCAACAGCGTAATTGTTTTTGCGTGTAAATGCCAATCTCGGCAACATTAAAACCAATACCATTTTAGTGCACTTGTTCGTTTCTCGTTTTGATCTTCGTGAAAAGGCATTTGCACGCATTTAGACTAAGTGAGTGTAACTGGAAGATAGTGAACATTTATCTAGTCAATTCTAAGAATTCTCGTTTTGTATTTCAGCCTTATACGCTATTCTTACAAAGAAATTTGATAAACAGCTGTGAGATTAAAGACAGCACTCTTAACAGTTATGTAATATGAATTACATAAATACAAGTATATACAAAATATAAAATGTGTATAAGGTATAAATAAGCAAATTATTTGAAGGCTGCTAAATAATGCGGGACACGCACTTGGGTAATTTGATAAATTTATTATAAAGCTTTAAAATGAAAGATATAATTCGTGTGATATGAAATGTGAATTTTCCGAAAATTATGCTTCATATTTTAACATTTAAGAAAATGAAAGGTTAAAAATAATTAATGAGCGAGGCACGTTACAAATTAAAAGAAGGAAACTGTGTCCTGTCTCGTCAACTTGCCTTTGACATCCTCTGCACTCAGTGGCGGTAATTGAAGAATCCATAAAAATATCCCTTTGATATATGGAAAGCTCGATACTTGGCTCCCCCAAAAACAATATTTCTCAATTAGCCCGAGCAGAAAAAAGCGGTGAGAGTTGCCGCGACGGTGGGTTTAGGCGACGTTAAAAGAAAAGCCGGCTGTGCCCGCGCGTCGGCGCGTATTTGCATGAAAAACGAGGCTTCTCACGTTCCGGCCAAATCTCGAAATCGCAACACGCAGAAAGCGGGAGAGAGAAAGAGAGATTGTTTGCGGAGTAAAAATCTAAATTGTAGACGAGGCTCAAGTCGGAGATTATTCCGGAGCCTTGAGCGAGTCGATCGCGGCGAGGGATAAATTCGAGGCGGAGGTTATATCGCCCGGCGAATAATTCAGTATGCGCGCCAGTGCCGCGCTGGACGGGAAAACTCCGGGCGCACGAGAAAGAGAGGAAGGCGGCTGGGCACCTGGGATAGAGAAGGAGAGAGAGAGAGAGAGAGAGGAAGCGAAAAAAGATAAAGAGAGAGAGGGAGGAGGAAAAAGCGGGTGAGAGTTCAGCGAGCGGGCGCGCGAGCTCCGAAGAAAAGGGAGCGGAAATTGAGAGTGATAAGAGCGGGAGACTGGTGCGCTTCATTCGGCGCAACGACTCGCCCGGATCCTCGGATTTTCCACTTTCGAAATTAAAACCGAGCTCATTCGATTACATTGTATTTTTAAATGGTTTCGCTCAAATTTTCAACTTTAGTTGATCACCTTTTCATATTAGAGCGGAAGGTTCTTATTAATTGATTAATTGCTTTTCCAATTCTATCTTTGAATGAGGAAAATCGAGTTCACCTACTTTGTGATTCTGCATTTAGAACTTTCCTGCTTAGTTACTTACATTATTTATCAACTGTCAATAAGAAATTCAGTGCAACTATAATAAGTAAGATGCACGAAAATAGGTTTGACGCAAGAATTTGTCTAATTTCTAAAATACGATGAGTTTTACCCAGGCGGTCTGAATCGATGGAAAATTCGTGCAGTCATTATTTTTCGCGAAAGTTATAAAATTAATCATTTCCAGTTTCCTCATGACAGACATTCTTTAATACCTTATGTAAATTATTTTTGGTAAAAACGCCTTTCTTCTCGAAGCGATTAAAATTGATGACTGCGAGCTACGCATTTAAAAAAAATCGATTATCCGAAAAAAATTTGAAATTGCTTAAACTGCTGAGGATGTCGTAACTCGTTAAATGAGGAAGAACCATTAAGAGCATAAAAGTCAGCTTAAGTTATGATGTGTACTCAGCGAACAGTTGAACGAAATTATTTTTCGCCGTATTTTACGTTCACTAAAAATATTAAAATACAATTTTTGCTTGAGTAATGTAAAACAATTTACTTTGGGCTGTAAACATGCTGGCTCGGATGAACATCCATAAACAATAAAGTAAATGGCGAAGTTTAGCCCAACATAGGTGAGTGATTTCGCAACATAATTGCTTTTCAAATATCGAAAAATATTGATTTTTGATAAAGCAAATCAATTTAAAAAATGGCAGTAAATGCGTAGCTTTGAAATGTTAATTGTGAAGAAAAAAATTAATTTTCTCACGGAAGCATGAAAAAATCGGGATTAGCGCATTGGAGCTCTCCATTACGTCGTACAATCAATCTGACCGCGTGGAAATGCTTTTGCGTGTCCAGCCTCAAAGAGAGAACTCGGCGTGGCTCATCAGCGAGCCTGTGACGGACTCCCCAAACAAACAACCGCGGTGGGCGAGGACGGAAAAAAGGCGACGAGCAAGCACGGCAAACGGTTACGCAGGGCTCGAATCCGGCAGATTAAGTTCTCAGGTGTCGGCCAGCGAAAAAGTGAGCGAGGCGGCCGCTGCTGAATTTCCGCCCGTCGCGACGTAATAGACGATAATTAGCGAACGCTAGCCGGCGATTAGAGCGAAAGGGGGAGGCGGCGGAAGGGAGGCAGCGGCCGGTCACGATCGGGGGAGGAAGGATCTCTCCGTCGCTCCCGCAGCCGGCCATTAAATTCTCGGCGGAGATGCCGCGGACCCTCCCCGAGCTCGCAATTAACAACAATAAGAACCCGCGAGTTCTCTCCCCCCGCACCGGGCCGCCGAGTCGTGCGCGCCTCGCGAGCGCTAATCAACACTCCGCGCGATGAAGCCCCGGAATTTTACGACAAAACTATATCTGATGAACCTTTAATTAAAGATATTTCACTCCGCCGTTTTCATTTGCTCGCCGGGATTTTACGCCGGCCGCTTGAGCAACCTGCACCTTCCTCCTTCTTTTCCGTCCTTACTCATCACTGCAGCTTTGAATCCGCGAAGATAAAATCTTTTTCCTGCGTTATTGATTTTCTGGAATTAAAATTTTCACGAGAATGTGACTTAAAAAAATTGATTTAATATAACTGACAGTATTTAAAAGGAATATTCAGAGTTTTCGCAGAATTTCTCTGGCACTGCGCGTAAACAGAAAATATAAGACGAGAGGAAGATTTCGCATTGCGTCAGCAAAAGCTTTCACTCGCCAAGTCAAAAGTGAAGTTGTCTTTCTAAAAGAAAAATGTATCTATGACATTCCGTCGTATAGCTTGCAAAATTAAAAAATAAACAAATAAAATGCAAGAAAAAACAATCTTTCTTTGTGCAAATCTAAGAAAACTAAGAGGTCCATAAAAGTCAGCAGGCAGTAATTTAAATAACATTGAGCGAAAAAAAGGAGAAAAGGCGGAGAGAAAAAAGGGAGAACACACGGAAAGTTTGCGGGAAACGAAAGCCTAACAAAGCTTTATCAGAAAATCCCCCCGCGAAAAACTTGGCTAAAATACTTGTTCTCACGAGAGTGACGCGGCCGCGATATCTCTCGCGGTCGATCCGGCTCGGGCAGAACTCGCGCGCGCGGCCCGTGCAATAACGCGAAATTAATGGCACGCGTCTCCTTAATCGGGCCGGTAAGTGGATTTTTGCGGGCGTTAAAGAGCGCCGCGCGCCGCGCGCCTCTCGATCTCCTCGACTTTGATTGATTGACAAAAGGTAAAATCAGCCCCGTCCCCCCATTAACTCTCGCTGCAGCCTGGGTCGCGGGGGGCGTGCCCGAGCCCGCTCGCGTGGGGTAGACCCGGGCTGCCATAACTCAATTCCCACTGTTATTCCCGGCCGCCGCGGTGCGCGCTCGCGCCTCACGGGGGATGTTATTAAGAGGACACCAATAACGCGGCCAATACGGCTTCATTACTAGCCGGCGCGTCCCTCGCTTTTGCTCGCGCTAATGTATGCTGCGCGCGGCTCCAGCTGCTCAGAGCTCACCTGCGCCGAGCGGTATCGACTTACACGCCTGATTTACGGCGGCTCGATCATCCCGAGCGCTCGATTTGCGCGCCGGGCGCGTTTCCCCACACCCCTCCGCGGCGAGCCCTTTGCGCCGCGCCGCCGCGCCGCCGAGCCTGCGTACACACGGTCCTCCTCTTTTTTCCTTCGATCCTCTTCTAAATTGGCGCCCGGCGCGCCGCGGAGAGCCGGAGAGCCGGAGAGGCGAGTTCCCGTGGGACTCGCGCAGCGCGCCTACGCTTTTTGACGCGCCGCTTTTCGTCGTAAAACGCGGGCGCGCTGCTCCTTTCCGCGAGCGATGATTCATTTATTTACTGTCTTTTTCAGCGACTCCTCGCCGCGCCGAAGATTTAGTGCCGCAGGGCTCACGCGCGTGCACCAGCCACTTGCACGCCGGCGAATTAACTTTTTGCCCGTGTTGCGAGGCGCTTTGCCGTTACGCCAGCGATTTAACATATTTTGTATTTAAATTGCTTCGCCCTCGAGTGTCCCGCGCGATTTTCGCCCCAGCTCGAATATTCGAAAGAACTCGCAAAAAACTAATTATTGTGTCATTAAGGGGATCGCTATTGACTATTCAATTCTATCGCTCGTAAAAAGATTATGTGCACGGATTTTACAGGAAATAGGAAACG
The DNA here is from genome assembly GCA_900480045.1 of Eurytoma adleriae. Lineage (NCBI taxonomy): Eukaryota > Metazoa > Arthropoda > Insecta > Hymenoptera > Eurytomidae > Eurytoma > Eurytoma adleriae. The sequence goes on from UXGC01000376.1 coordinate 87,866, forward strand.
GCGCGTCAGAATGCGCAACTTTAACAGTGTATCGGAGTGCGTCGGAAAATATTAGCATAATAAATTTTGGGCACTGTTTAATGTGACTTCTGTTGCGTGTTAGGAATCGTGTTTATCATCATTATAGAATGGAACGAATAATCTTGATTACTTGGTTACGCAGCGAACCGATATAATAATGTTTAGGAATTCATGGATAGTAACGGGACGCTCGTGCAATCGTTATGATGGTAAATCAATTGCAGCTAGGCGCCGTTTGGAAATTTAATGCGATTGAATTATTCGCTCCGAACGATTTTAACGTAAACGCGTTACGCACTTTTCAACTGGCCGTTCGCCAGGAAATTCGTGCTACCTTCGCAACGAAGCCAATTATACAAATTCAAATAAAGTATTGCGCCAAAAATAAAACCAAAAAACGCCTATCATACGAATTTAAATACATTCTCTGCTTAATTTATGCATACACTAATCGTAAGGAAGTATATTTATGAAGAAATGTTTATTTTTGCAATTATTGCGCAATTATTGAATGCATAAATTTCATTTCAGCTTATTTTAAATCAGTTAGTTATATACTGTTTGCAGTATGAAAACCAGAATTTTTTAATTTTTTCGATAAATTATTGATGTAGTGTATGGATAACAATATTATAAGACACTTAACGCATCGGATATTATGAATTAAATTTATACTAGCAGACTTCAATTTAAATATATTCAAAAAGTTTCCTTTCCAAGTTTGACCGTCTTTTTTCTCAACTTTGCCTTGACTCGAAGTGTCAGAATTATTCATTATAATTTACGTTGGCCGTTTAGCGAAGTTGTATCTCTAAGTCTTTGTACTCCACTTCTATTCCCAAGGGCAGAGTCCTTTGAAAATGAAAAAACTTTTATCTTGTAAATATTATAAAATATTTGAAATGTTAAGTTTAACGAAGCAAATAAGTTGCAAGTGTAGTAGGCAATTAGCATGCAAATGATAAATTAAATTCAGTTTTCATAGTCCAACGGGAGAAAAAGAGTAGTAATTGCAAAATAATGAAATGAAAAAAGCCCGAGGCAGTATAAAAAAGGAGAAAATTTTAATAAGCCGCGTAAGTTTGCAAAGTCTTGAGATATTCTCGCGCGGGAAGCCTGGCTCGGCAAAAGAAAAAGGAGCGGAGAAACATCCAGTATCCACGTGGGCGCGTGCGGCCTCACGCATCGAATTAACGAAAGGCTTGCACGCGAGGTGGCGGCCGGCTCATTTGGCGCTGGCGAGAGGCAGCCTCTCGTCTAATAACATCATCCTGCGGGCGCAGGCGAAGAAAAAGCGAGGAGGAGCGCGGCCCGATCTATGCAAATCCGGCAATTTACATTCAGAAGCGCGGCGTATTCATTTTTGCCGCTCATTAAAATCCCATCGGCGCGCTCGCGGCGAGCTCGCGGCGAGCGACAGGACAGTGTAGCCGAGCGCGTGATTAATCGAAAGCTCGAGCGATCGCGAGCGCGACGGCGGAAGATGCGGAAGATCTCTCTCAAGCCGCCGACGCGCAGCCCGCCGACCCTCCGCTCTCGGGGAGATCGCGCGCGGAAATCTCGCGTATCAGTCGATTCCCCGTAGATTCCCTCTCGACTTACGTCTCGCCGATCCGGCAACCTTTCCTCCCCCCTATCTGCATCTCCCTCCTGCTCTCTGCAGCTATCCTTTCTCACATTATCTCTTGCTTGTCTTTCTCGCTCCCGCTTGCTTTTCTCCTTTTTGCCGACGGCCTTTTCGTTCGTCCCCCGCATCATTCTACTTTGGGTTTATTTTTGCAGGCGCCGCCACGAGCGCCGCCAGCTCGCAGTTTCTTTCACTGAAAAGAGAGCAGCGGTTTGTCGAGACTCGTTGGAGATTTCACTCCACGTTCACCGCTGACCTATGAACGCGCCACTTTTCTTTTTAGGCTCATTCTTTATTCACGACTTTTCACGCGTGAACTTTATTTTATTTTTAATCGGCCAATATTATTATAAAGTATTTCCATTCAACAATTCGTTACAGCTATTATTTTTTCAAAGAGCGCAGTCTTTAAATACGTACCTTCGTTTAAGAGCCTAATAAATTAAGAAGCACCTTAATGAATAATTCATTCAAAATTAATTTAACGACGTTTGAAACCATTTTATCCTGCTTTTTAAATCTCATTTTTATGAATAACTTTATAATGTTCGATTTACGAATTAAGTTTCCTTAACGAAGTTTTGTCTAAAACTCCCGCTGAACAGACTCAACTCGTTAACGCAATGAAATATTGCCCAATCGATTATCGCCAACCCTGTGCAGTAAGCTTCCCGGTGTTAATTACAATTAACCATTACAGCTGAAGTGAGCTCGGTTTTATTTCTAGCTGGTGTAGGCGCGTGCGCCACAATAAACCATATCAAGCAATCAGTCAGTCAATCAATCAATCAATCAGTCAATCAATTACGCGAACCATCGACTCCTTCCACGTGCTCTTTCTCGCTCCCTCCAGCCCTCTGGTTTGCTCGCGATGGAAGGGCATCGACTGCGCGACGGTATACTTTATATAGGAGCCGGGATCACGTCCGCGACGGCGACCAATCTAGACGAGGCGCATCGCGCGTCGATCGGTCGCGGGGGAGTCTCTCTCTCTCCCGAGCTCTCTCCCTCTGCGCACACCGCTTCCCGGGAAAGTCGCGGTGCGTGCAATTCGAAACGTGACGCGAGTCCCTCTCAACAATGCGATCCCCTTCCTCCCTGTCCTCGCTGCGGTCCGTGGACTTGTGCGAGACTCCCTTTTATCCGCCGCGACCAATGGAATTCACGTGTTCGTGAAGAATTGCCCGATGGCTGTTATCCGATAGCGGAGGGAGAGTTGCGGATTAGCGGATTGAGACATTCATGACAATGTCGAAGGATACATTAGCGAAGACTCACTTCATTGGGATGGTTAATGATAATTCTGGCGACATTGTATTTAACGCTTTAATTAAAAGAAAAATTGAGCGAATTTCGCAAATATCGAAATTGGAGGTAGTAATGAACGGTACGACGTAAATTGTCAGGCTCAGAATTTGGAAAAATGCCGCCAGGCACCGGGGATCCAAGAGCGTCAATCACGTTGTCACCTTTAATTTTCCAAATCGGCACGTCGCGCAATTTAATCTGCTGCAAGTACAATAGACAGAGGACGGGTGCATGTTCTCTCGAGCAGTATCGTGTCTACAAGGGAGGAGGTCAAAGAAGCGAAACGAGCGAGCGTTTCGGTCCCCCGCGTTAAATCCAGCGAGCTCGGAAGCGCCGGCAAATCCAATTAACAAAATCGCAATCGCGCGCAGGCGCGCGCTCGCATCCCAAGAAAAGTCAAGCTCATCGCGCCGCGCCGCTGCGCTTTCCCTTCGGAAGCGTCCTCTTTGCTCTTTGCTCGCGTCGCCCACTCTCCCTTCCCAGTTCGTCTTCTTCCCTTCGCGCCGGGCGAAACGAAGCGCCTCTAAAATAATTGCTCCCTCGACCGTCCCTCGCTCCCCCGCTGCTCCCCCCCGAGCACGGGCCAATGATTTCGCGCAATCTCTCGCTGCAATCCACTTGTTTCCTCTCGTTCTCCTCCGGCCCGCTCCTCCCTCCCCGCCCCCCGCTCGCACGTCGCGGCAGCCGACGTGTATAGTTACCTTCCTCCCTCTCGATCCCGAGCGCTGGAATTCCTCTCGAGTGCGCGCGCGAGAGAGGGAAATGGCCAATGGGAACGAAATGACCTTTGATACCGGAGAGCCGGAGCGAGCGAGTCCAGAAAACAAGTTGACGTGACGACTCGTCGAATCAACGCGGCCGGCTGGCGGAGAGAGGAGAGGCGATAGGGGAGCGTCGGGGGTAATAACGAGGCAGAGATGGATGGCCGAGAGAGAGGGAAAGCAGCGAAAAGGAGCTGCGCGACGGCGACGTAGGACGCGCGCGAGCCGAGGCAACCTGACGCTTATTGGCCGGGGCCGATTAGCCCGGCGAAGACGCGCGTATAAGTGAATTATCGAGGGGCCCGAGCGCCACGATAATTACTCCGATCGAGCGGAGCTCTCGCTGCCTCTCTCCCTCTCCCGCCGTCGGCAGCCGCTAAGCGCGCCGATTACCCGCGTTTTTCCAAACTGCGAGCTTGTTTTCGCCGAGCGGCGGAATTATTCATTCGGCCGAGCCGATCGATCGATTGTCCGCCTGGCGCGTCTCGCGAGATCGCTGTGTCCCGGCATTCCGAGGTAATTCGACGAGAGGATGCCCGGGGAGAGGTAATGACGGACTTTTCGCCTTTCCACGAGATTTCGATTGCGTACCCGCTGACGTCGGCTCCCGCCGCGGATGCCGGAGCTAACTGCATAAATGCACTTGCAACGATTGCGTGGCGCTTCCAAAGATTTTTATTCTACTTTTTTATCCAGCCGCCTGAAATGCGCGCTGTAAACCGAGGATCTATTTTTACGTTTCGAGTGCGTGCACGAATCGAACAATCGCTCCTGCTTATCTAAAAATCAATTTTAGAATGTTCCGCGCTCACAATGGGCATACTTCATTGGCAAAACAAAAGCGTCGATGCGCTCTCCCTTACAAATACGCCCTCGCTGTAAGAGCGTCGCTGTCGGTGTTGTAACTGTAGTCCACTTTATAAATATCAATTACCGGGCTCCTCCTCGCAGATATATATGCGACGCAATAAAATTTCAATAAGGAAATCGATCATTATCAATAGCCGATGTATAAGCGACGACGCTTAGAGAAAGGGAGAGAGAGAGAGAAAGACTCGGGGGCCAGGTTGGAAGGTGAGTGGAGCGAAGGCAGAAAATCGCCTATCTCCGGCGCATCTCGATCGCGATCGGGACTTAAGATCGCAATCACGCACGCACGCATGCGAAATCGCCCACTCCTCGCAGCTCGCTTCCTATCCTTTCTTCGCGGCCTCCTCTGCCGCCTCGACTCCGCTTTTTCCGCCCAGCCTTTTTATTCCCTTTTTAGCCTCCTCGTGCCCGCGCTGCAGTCGAGCCGACGGCTTTGCTCGAGCCTTTTTGCTCCTCTCTCGCTCGCTGCCACGGGAGAAACGCACGTGCGTGAGACCGTTCCGCAGTAGGGAATCTTATACTTGACTCGAGAGCGGCTTCGATCGCACTCGTGCCGGTAGATTTGTTGTGACGCAGGCAAACGAATAAAAGATGCACTCGATACAAAGTCGTGCATGCGATTTAGCGCATTTATTTTGTCGGAAAATATTTAAATTTATTTTTAAGACAAAGCTTTTCAATTTTTTAAAATAAAAAATTATACGCAGAAATTGAAAATTTCTATACAAATACTCCACAGTTTAAGTACAATTTTCAAGAACAGAAACAATATTTTTCGGATTTCTCTAATTTACATTGAGAAGAATAAAAATAGATTATTGCAGAAAAGAATGAAAATTACGAAACAAATTTAAGGTAATGTGGCCTTATTACAAATGCAGTGATCTTGCAAAAGTTCCACACAATTCGCTGGAGGGAATGAAAATTTGTAAAGTCCCAGTTCCTTCACCAAAGCCTCTTTGCGCTCAAAGAAAGTTTATACTTGGACCCCCACAATAGTTCCACGAACAATTATGCGTTTATGTTCAACATATCTGTAATTAAAGCTGTCGATCTATGCAGATTTCATCTACTATTAAAGTTAGCGTTGCTAAACTAAAGAAATTTCAATCAATTTAGTGATTTTTAGTAAACTACTTAATTCTTTTATTGGTGAAACAATTGCGGAGGTCGAAGATCCACTTAGGTTTTTCGAGGACCTCGTGCGTCTAGGTAGAGGAAATCTTGTGGCAGGAGTCTGTATAACCATCTTTCTCAATAGTTATGTTTAATAGAGTTTTCTTCTTTACTCTTGTAACTAATATTAACTTTCTTAAAATCTGTTCATTTTCTAAAAAAAGCGTACTAAAGCAATAGTAGGTAGTATCCAAGTAAAGTTTCCAAATGGAATTTACTCGTAAACAGTAAATTTAAAATTCATAAGATAACAATAGTGCTCGATATTTCTGAAAATTCAATGAAATATCCGTATGAAAATAACCTCCAGTTTAAAAGTGTCCTATGAACATAATAACAATAATAATGGCATCATGTTTATTAAAATGATTCGACTTAGGTTTAAAGAATTAATGAAGAAAACATGTTAAAAAGTAACTAATCGATGGTGTTTATCGTCCTCCGTGCATGGGCAACCCTTAACGCAGCCCCCCGCGTTCGGTTGACTCTCCGGGTAGCTCTCGGCTCTACCGGGAAGCCGATCGTTGACCGATAACGGGTACCGATCGCCGACCGATCTGGAAGAGCGATCGAGAGCGATCCATATACTGCTCTCCCATAATGCACCTGGAAAAGACAGAGCAGCTCGCGAGGGGTGGGAAGGGAGGGAAGCGGGGGAGAGATCTTGATTCGCGATAGGTCGATCTCGTCCTCGTCGCCGTCGTCCCCCTCTGTCCCCCTCTGTCCCTCTCTATCTCTCCTTCTCCCGCTGCTTCTTCGACCGCGCTCTTTCGACTGCTTCACCTCGTTGAGCGAAGATGAACGCTTTCCAGGAAAACGCGCATGCGGCGCAGTTTATCCTCGGGTACTTAGAGGAGAGCCGCTGTTAGGCACTTGGCCGAGGGTAAAGTCAGATTTTGCGATTGCAACTTAATCTTTGCGAGATTGCGACCCCCTCTCCCCTTCTCTCTCTCTCTCTCTCTACCCCACACACGGTCACGATCGTCCCCGTGCTGAGTGTGCGAGGAGCTTGTTGATTGAATATTTATGGAATGAGTTACTTTTTTCAAATCGTGAATCTGAAATTACAAGAAATTTTTGAATGAGCGACGCTAATGTTTTGTTATGTCCACATTAAAGCGCCTACGTTAAACTTTTTTAACAAAAAAAAGTAGATTAGGTAAGTACTTGACGGCAGCGAACTCTGCTTGATTCGTTTTCCAGGATTTGTCCTTCGCTATATGAATTTGAATTTTCGCTTACTGAATGCGGAAATTTTTTTCTCGATGTGGTTAAGAAATCAAAAAAGGCAATTTTTATAAGTTTTTTTATAATTATACCTTTAAAAAATTCATTACCCATCTGTAGGTATTACTATTAGTGTTACAAGTATCTAAGCGCAACAATATACGCGCGTTTTATAATAGGTTTGCACAGGAGGAATAAATATATAGATTAGCTCGGTCTAAGCGTAAAAAAAAGATCGCTTTCCTATATTCATTAGACGTTATAAAGTGGCCGCAATTCGCCGAGAGCTACGAGCGTGGCAAATCTCGTAGCTTTAGCTCGGTACTTAAGCTTGGAGAAAAAGCGATTAAATCCCGGGTGCTCGCGCTCTGTGCGCGTATATACGCGAAACGAGACGCTAATACGCTGGCCGTGAGTCGAGGGAAGAAACGCTCGGTGACTTCTTGCCACGAGTTCATCAACGTAAAAAGCTCGCGGCCCTAATAACGCATTACATGCATCGCACGCGTGTGTAGTTCGTAAATAGCGCGGGCGCCCGGCAAAAAGCGCGAGCGGACGAGGAGAAGATTTAACAACCCTCCCCACTCTTTCAGGAGTCAATTGAATATAAATTTTCCCACGCGGCTACTGCTTCGCGGCAGCGCAGCCTCTCTGCTCTGCTCCCTCTCTCTTTCGCTCTCGTCCGCGGGTAATCGAACGGCGCGCCAAACGAATATCTCCCATAGTCCCCCTATACCCCCAAACTGCGACGTCCGCGCGAGCGAGAACAAGTGGAAATAAAATCTCGCCGATTAGGATAATGGCCTAGCGAATGTTTACGGGGATCGCAGGCGCTTCCCGATCTTTTCCTTCGCCGCTCTTCGGGCGGCCGAGGAGCTCGCTAATTTTCGCCGCGGCTGCATTACGGGGACTCCGAGGCGCATGTGGCGTGCGGCTACCAGCCGATGTATGGGCCGAGCGCCGCCCGTATATCGGCGCGTGCTCCGACTTGTTCGTCGCGGCTCTGCCCGAGGGAGTGTATCTCGCTTGTTTCCAGAGAGGCTGTTACATGATCGGGCCCTCGCTTGCGGGATTCAGCGACACCCTGCCGCTCTTTCCTTATCCTCCAAAGCTTGCTCCCGCGAGGGCGTGAGAATACTTATGGAGGCGAAAGGCTGCGTACGTTGACCTGAACCTGACCGACACCTCTGCAACAATTATTATGCAGCAGCTACCTGCACCAAGTCATGAAAAACTTATACCAGTCATTTATTATCGAAATTTTTCAATCTTTTCTTTTATTGGGTACGAAGCGCAATAATGTGTAAAATATCGATCAATTCTGATAATGCAAAAAAAGAACTTGAGAAAAGAAGCAGATTTATTTGGGTATCTTTTAAAAATTTCTTCCCATACCTCACGTTTATATTTGCAACTGTACGTCTTATCATAAAAGTATAGAAGCAAACAATAGATTATGAGCGTACTTTAAGCAAAAGCTCATCAAAGTGAAAATACGATTTTCATCGACTGACAGTAGAAAGAGCAGATGAAAATGTGGTGCTCGTGCGCGCAGCCCGGATAGCTAGGCAGCTAGGCAGCTAGGCAGGCGCACAAAAGCGTGTCCAGGCGTTCTCCTATCGCGAGTCTCTTAAGCAGCTCCGGTATCGGGGCGCGCGCGCTTGCACGGGGCAAAACGTTGCGAGGGCTCTAAAGTACGGGCAGATCATTAACCATGATTTGTTGTGAAGCAGGCTGCCCAATGACCTCGCGGTCAGGAACGCGCGTGAACCCTGGGCCGAGCCGATGTGCGCGGTAGGAGAGGGACGCCGGCCGCGCCGAGTTCGAAACGAAAAAAGAGCGGCAAGGCCCGAGAAAGAGCGAGGGGGAGAGACTGCAGAGCAGGAGGAGCGAGAGAGACAAAGGGGGGAGGGGGAGGGAATGATCTCGTAGCGATACTCCGCAGCGTAGTCTGTGTGTAGTCACGAAGCGGGCCGGCCTATCGTCTTGATGATCTTCTCCTCGCCAAATTCACCTTCAGTTTGCATTACCCTTTAGTCTCGCCTGCCTTTGAACGCATCTCGTACGACTCCCTCGCCCCTTTTTTGCACGCGTGCTCTTCCTTCTCGCGCCCTCCTTCGCTCCTGCCGCTCGCCTCTTTTTCCAATCGACGAGGTGAGATACGCGCCGATACTCGCATCGAAAACAACGCTTCGGCCCTACGTCTGTATTTCTAGCCATTTTTTGCCTCTTCATAAAGCCCCTGCGAGCACGCAATTCCGGCAGCTTCCGGAAAAAAACGAATATTCAAGTATGACATCAATTGTGCACCAATAGTAGCTGTTAGCTTGTAATTTTTCGCATTAAAATGATCGCATCGATCTTAGGCGCTAGAAATGCACTAATTATAAGACAAATCTGATTTGAGCGTGAGAGTAAAACTGATATCTGCCCACATGTAGCCGAGTGAAAATTAACGGTGTTTTAATCTCAGATAATTATATAGTGCTGGAAATATGATGGTACACAAAGTTCAGCTTGGAGTTTAAACGTGCTTGTTGCATCCAGATTTTTCGAATACTTTAGCACTTTTAAATTAGAAACGTGTTTATTAAAAGCCTATTATAATTTCGTATTTACAATCTTGTATAGAGAGAAGCATTTCCCATTTTGCGATTTCGAATGCAGATAATAGCATATAAGTATAGGTTGCAATTGAATGTACTTACTTGAATACGGTAATCGATCGAATCGCTCATTTGTATATAGAGACATTTAGAGCGAAAGAATAAGCGACAAATGTACCGGCAGTGTAAAAAAGCAGACGGCCGTAAGTTATTGCTCCAAGTGCAAAGAAAAGAAGGTGTTTGTATCAATAAGCGGGAGACACGCGGCGGTAACAGATCGGTCATAGCTCGTCGGCGGCTCGGCGGCTCGGCGCAGCGAAACGGGTCGGCCGTAGAAATAATAAGCGCGTGCACGAGGCGCCAAAGGGGAACGGGACTCTGCGGCCGCGGTGATTCATAAGTCGAGCAGGGGGATCGGGGCAGCCGAAAGAGCGGCGTTTTCGCGCGCGGAAGTCCGCGGCCGTAGCATTTGAATGTTTATCTACGCATCTCGAGCTCGCAGCTAACGGTACGCCCCCACCGTCATTTCTAAGCTCGCACAATGCCCAATGATTCGCTTATCTGCGCTTCCTTTCGCGCGCGCTTAATAAGCGCGGCGGGCCGCGGCGAGCTGCGCCGGGCTCGCGGTTATTGAAACGTCAGCGCGCGTTGTATACAGGCGCACTTTTTACGCTCGGCGCCGCGCGACGGGAAATTATTCACTCGTACAAAGTGCAGCGCCGCCGATTTGACTTTCTTTTAATCGGTAATGAGTCGGGAGATGCGCCTAGCAGATACGAGCGGACGGAGCCGCTCGGGGCCAGATGAAGCGAGACAAGCGCCCCCGGCCCGATTAGGATCGGGAGCCGATGATTTTTCCAAGAGGCCGCCGGCGCTTAGTTTAGGCGCGACGTCAAAACTCGCTGCGGCGCTCGCGGAGCTCGCGGCTCGGGGTGAAATTTTATACGCGATGCCTCCCTTATCGTGGCGCTTCGATCGGACGATGTTTTAGAAGCTGCGCGCTGCCGTCTCTCTCCCTCCTCCGCTCGTGGGACTCGCCGACGGTTAGCCGCGCTTTAATTGAGATGATTTCTGCGATTGCATCCAATTATAGTCAAATAATTTCGTTGCGACAGTCAAATATTCTTATCAGATCTATTATATGTGGACTAACTGCTGGAGATATAGTACCACGCTGTCTACATCGATGAACTTTATCAGATTTACCAGGCGGAAAAATTGATGACTTTCATTTGCGCTACAATATTTTCGATTTTACTTAGATAACGCAGTCTGAAATATACTTGGTTGAAAAACAAACAAATTTTACTTTACTTGAAAGCCATGAATCAGGCGTAAGCGAGAAATTTGAAAAGTTATTTTGCATGAATAAATTAATTTGCTGCGGCGATCCGATTTATAATTTATTCCCTGTACTTAAGTCAAATCACTCGGAAAGTTTTAAGTCGATGAATAATTTGCGAGCGCACGCGCTTATTCCAAATACAATGAAGCCCACACTGTCAAATTATGCACATAAGACGTGGCATTTAAAAGGCCTGGACGGTAAATCTCGCGCTCGGCGAATAAGTCGGCGCGATAAAAAAAAGAAGCCCGCGCCAAATGCAAACAATCCGTCTAAAACGAAATTGCATTTCAGAGCTTATCACAGTGAGAAATCTCTCGGCTCGGCGGCGAAAAGAGAGCGGGAGAGCGGGAGAGCGGGAGAGCGGGCATGCACACTTTGTTTCCATTACTCTCGTTTGACGGCTCTTAAAGGGTATTAAAAACTCCCAGCGCGAAATCAAAACAGCTCGCGGCTACGCGGACGAAACGATCAGAGAGTAAGATGGTGCGAAGGAAACAAAAGGAAGTAACCGCGCGGAGCCTCGCGCGCTCTCGTCTCCCATGTTCAGCAACAGCTCGGTAACGAGGCCTCGTGCTCCTTCTCTCCTCCTCCACCTCCTCCTTCCCCCTTCTCCCTCTCGTGCCTCCTCTTTATTCGCTCCTTCTTCAGCGCGCCTATATAATTATATATTTATACTTCTTTTATATTTACATATATTTCAAACTATTAAATTATCTCAAGTTTAATTTTTCAACGCGCCGGCTCTTCGCTTTTCATTTCGTGCCAATTATGTCAATGCAATTTGTCCTCTTTGCATCGCTAAGATTAAGATTCGCTTTTCCTCCTCGATACATTACCGTCCTGTTGGAAGCTAATTTAAGAGGGAATCTAAAAAATGTTTGCAGTGCCCGCTTTTGGTAAAAAGCTTTTGAGCGACAAAAATAATTTATCGGGGCAAGTGGTGGGGAAAGTGTGGTAAACGGCAAAGTGCGGCCGCGCCAAGGCAACGAAAATTTGGTCTAAAAGTCGAAGGGAGGCAAGGGACGCGGGGGAGGAAGGGGGCAAGAACGTGCGAGAGCGAACGGGCTCGCTCGCGAAGATAGATAAATTCGCCGATAGAGACAAAAGAGGTTGAGCAAAAAGGCCGTGGCGTATATACACAGAGAGCTCGGTCCAGCAGGATAGAGCGAGCGAGCGAGGAGAAAGGAGAGTGCTCCGGAGCGGAGGGTAAAGCGGAGCGAGAGAGAGGAGAGAGCGAGGCCCCCTCACGTACGGGCGCACACAGAGCGCGCGGGGAGGATCCGGGTCACAGATCAGCGTGCCGCGTGAGCTCCAAGAAGAAGCGCGCACGCTTGCTGCCGCTTCTCCTATATACCGATACCGAGTTCCTCCTCCTCCTCCGCCTCCTCCTCCCGCGGCGCGCGCGTATCTCCTCCGGACGAGAGTGTGTGGGTATGCGGATGTGCGCGCGCGAACGGGCCACCGTGGGTACGTGCGCCGGGCTACTCTCGTCGCCACCCCCGGGGGCCCAGCGGCCGCAGAGAGAGGGACTCTCCCTCTGCCACGCTCTTTCTCTCTTGCTCTTCCGATATCGTACGTTCCAGCTCGCCAGCACTGTGCACATTGCCTCGGAGACGCGCATCCGAGCGAGACCGGGCTCACGCACTGCGCCGCCGATACGTGCCTCGACCTCTCCCCCCTCCCCCCTCTCCCTCTCCCTCTTCCTCGACTTCCCGGTCACCTTTTTGCGCGCCTCTGCCCTCGTCCAGGGGGGTGGGAGGGAGCGAGAGAGAGCCAGGGCTAGACTGGCGATATTGCTAGGCGAGCGAGGACGGGGGCACCGACAGTCGCCGTCGGAGATACGACGCTCGCTGGGATCGATGATTTTCTAAATTGAACGACGTACATGTCGCAAATACTCCTTTCAACATTATGGAGGCTTTTCTTTCTTTTGCAAATTCATTTCATTTTTTACTAATTTAATTATTGCATTTCCCTGCTAATTTCATAGCTTAATAGTGTAATTATGATATAATTATCGACTTAGTCACGATCTCGAGTAAAAGTAAAGACACTTTGTCTGAAATCGTGGTTTTCAAGATTTTATAAAAAGATTTTAACTACCCGAGAAAAATTGCTTTGACAGACTAATTACAAAAGATATGATTAACAGCTCAACCTGTCTTCTGAATAACTGACAAAAGAAATTCTGCTGCTATGATAATAGCTTGCAAAACGCAAAGACAATGTGAACTCAATTGTGATCAATTACTCTGTATATTCGAGTGAATTACTTGAACAATTTTTTCCCATTAGCATCGGGAATTGGATTCGCCTGCAAGTTATCTCTAAGCCAGAGAGTAAAATCAATTTTGTAAAAACTCATTTTAGGTATCGAAAACTGACGAAAAATGAATGCCACGGCAAAAAATATTCGTAAAGACCCCCGAAAGAAAATATTGATTAGTACTCATTAGTTGCTAAGGACTATTCCCATGCGAATTTTGCCAAAAAACGCCACTATTGCGGTAGTAGCAAACTTTGAAGAGTCGCAGCTCTCGAGCTATATGTAGCATCAAGATTATGCCACTCTTTTTATGTGATTTATTTTGCAGTTGATTTATAGTTCTATAATTACTCTAAAAGAGTTATTATTGTTTAAGAACTCGAATGATCATTTAGAACTTTTTGCTTAGAATTATTACAAGTAAGAAATTCAAATAAATCCTTTAGAATTATTTTTGTAGTGGCTCTCTTTGGATAAAATAGTGGAAAATAGTCTTAATTTTCAATGTATCAAGCACTACCCTTATACTGATGTCTCTTTATATTCTCTACCCAAAGAAATTGTTGAGTACCTAGCAAATTTAGCAAAAAATTCTCTGTGCGTTGCCGCATTTTTCATAATGACCAATATTCGACTCTGCCTTAGATTGAATCGGATCACAGAGGCCGGCGAGAATATCACATGCGCAATCCTCGTGTTCCGCATACGCATTCGCGGTAAAAAAAAGTCATTGCGGAGGAGGGAGACGTCAGGCTTCGAGCCAAACTCTGCGTGGGTTAAGAGCACTGTCGGGAACTTTTTTTATCGACTACATAATGCCACGGTCAGGCTTCGTCCAATATTCGGGTTCAGTTCGAGAGCGGGGAAAAAGTGAGTCGAGATTCGGCGAACGAAAAAAAATGCAGAACGAAAAGTAGAGGGCTGTTCCTTTTTGCTCTCCAGCAAAACCAATGCATTTTGCAAAATTCATGCCGACTCGAGCGGTTATTAATTTAGCCGCGGCTTTTTGCCATTCAAGATCGGTCAGAGTAGTACACTTTTTTCAGAAAAGGTAAAAAATTTATTGGTTCTTACTGTAACTGGATATAAACTAAGTTACAAAAAGAAAATCAATCATGGAATGTTATTTTATATGCAGAGAAATATTTTAGTAAATTTTACAAATATTAAAAATTTGTACAATTAAAAATGACATCATTTCTAGTAAGAATTCAAATATTGATTTTTAAAGTTAGTAAAAATTTATTAAGCAAATCTTAGGTATACTGAATTAAATATTTTGCAAAAATTTAAATTTTCTAGAATCAGTACTATATTCGGACTGTGTCTTGAGCTAACTTTTCCTATGTTATTCTGAAAAGATGTAGATATCTTATTTATGATTCGCATTGCTGTAAAATGTCAATTTTCATAAATGGATTCCGTCGAGAAGAGCAAAATTTCAGAAACTAAATAAAATAAATCTATTTTTAAAGATGAATATTTGGAAAATAAAATATTTAATAATGGGAAATATGTATCTAATTCCCAGGCGATTCTTCCTTCGGTTTCCTACGACCCTCCGAAGATTCGACACCGCCACGTCGGCGAGCTCCTTGAAGGTAAGGTCGCGACGTTTCCCGCTTAATAAATAACGCAGCTCCGCGCATTTTGCACGGAACCTTGCGCACTTGCCGGACGCTCGCTCTCGTCGGCGGAGCTTTCTCCCGAGGAGCATTTTTCAAGCGGCGAAAACGCGCCCCTCGGGCGGCGCCGTAGCCGCGCGAGAAAGAGAGCCCTCGAGAGCCCCGGCCCACCTAGTCTCCACGGAGAAAATCACGAGGCCGGCGGATCGGCCGAGTCACGCCGCGGACGGGGGTGAGCTCGAGCTATCTCGCGCGGGGTGAGAGCCGGCGCACGGCGCGAGATCAATCTATCGATCAGGAGGTCGATAACCCGCGTGGAGCCGAGGCCACCGCGGGGGGAGAGGGGAGAGGGCAACGAGAGATCGCGCGCTCGCCCGAGAGCAATATATATGATCGTCGGTATAAATAATTATTGAGCGAGTTTATCGTTCGGGTGTATTGGATTAAATTAATGCGCCCGAGCGGCGAGCTCGGCTTTCTCATATTCCTCCTTAAGAGCCGCCGCTCGATGTGTCTCCTTTTTCCGAGGTCCTATAAAAATTTAGCGGATTTTGGCAGAAGGCGCTTTATCGTGCAGTTATTTCGAGTTTACAGCGATCGCTGCTATTTAAACTTTAAACATTTTTCCACTTGGCGGTAACAAAGAACGTTTCATTTGCATTTAAAAGAATTAAAAATCTTTAATATAAAGGTTGAAAAATAATATCGGGGAAAGCTTCGCGAGCGCGGAAAATTCGGACCATTTCAGCCTTGGTTTGGGCTGGGGGATTTCACGGATCTTACAAAGAGATTAGGCGTGTCATAAAAAGACGGAATCCAAGCCCAGGCGGCAACAAAGTTCCGGTGGCTCGCTTGCGCCGGCTTGGCTCAAGTGCACGGAATTAGTTGGCGGGCAAAGCGTGAGAGAAATCCGCGCGAAGAAAAGGCCGAGCGTCGGCGCCAGCGGGGGGAGGTGGGAGGGGACAGCTGCAGCGGAGGAACTCGGCACGACGCGTTCGAGGACCGCGGCGACGAGGGTCGGACAGTAGCAAGCCTCCGGAGCCCGCGAGGTTATAAATGAGGGAAGCAATTTCCAAGTTGGCGACGCCGATGAGTCTTGGAACGGGCCAGGGGCGCAAGGAGGGTTGTCCCCGGGAGAGCGAGAGGGACGGACCGAGCCGCGCAAGTTTACAAGTCCCTCGGCTAGGAGACGCGAGCCGCCGCCACCGCCGCCGTGTGTACGTAAAGCAGCAGCCGAGCGACGGACCGCGGGGGAACGAGATCGCCAAAGGCTGCGGCTGTGTGCGCCCCGAGGACGCTGCGCTTCCGTGCGCGCCAATATGGCCGCGATTGATGACCCCGGCCCGAGCGTTTACCGTCGTTCCGCTCGCCTTATTTACGTACGCGCAAGCGCCCCGGCTCCTTTATTCCTTCTTTATATATATTCTCCAGCTGCCCGGCTTTCTTATGTACTCTCCTCCTTTGTGCACTCACCGAGGAGGCCTATTCGTCGCTCCTGTCCCGAGACTTCGTGCGAGAGTACACTCGACGCGTTGGACGGAGCTTAATAAGACGGGGATGCCGACCACAGTGCCGCACGATCATCGCTTCAATTTACCTTTGCAAAGCACTCTAACGAGCACTGCATTCATTTCCACGATCAATTTTGCATTTTGTCATTAGATCTCCCAGCGCCCTTTGCCCTTTACCCCCTTCTAATAAAATTGCTATGATTACCAATAAAAGTAAGTACAATGTAGTTGATAAAAACTCCGTAATTTGTCTATGCAAGAAATTTTCATTCTCCGAGTCAGGTAGGAGTCTTGTCTCGGCAAATTAATAATAAATACGAGGGCTGCATTAGAATAACGAGGCCATAAAGCGTCGGCAATTAAATGATTAGTCGGTCGCGCTTAGGTTCTCTGATCGATTTGAATTGCTCCTCGGAGGACGGGTGCATTAAAACCAAGTCCCAGCGAGTTTGGTCGCGCAGCGCAGCCGCGGCATTAGCGCACTAGTTCATCTTTATCCGCGGGCTCTATCTTAATCGCGGCACGGGCGCGCCGCCAAGAGGCTATAATAACGCGGCGCCCTCGCGCCTTAAGCGCCCGCCACGGCGCGATAGCCGAATCTCGTGCGAGTGCCCGAGATTGCTCTTTGGACCTTTTTCCACAATGAAGGATCCTGACGTATTTGGGTTGCCGGACTTATACTTTTCCGACCTTTTGCAAATTTCACCCTGACGCGATATCCTGCAGCGTTTAAAATTATTTAAATGGACTTTGCAGGCACTACGAGAGGCACCGTTCGATAAGAGCTAAAGATATTTTGAAGTTAAAATTTACTTTACGTATTTCAAGATCGATTATGGCGCAGAAAAAGCTCAAGCAAAGCCTCTTTATGCGGTTGACGACAGCTGTCCCATCGCACAGTGGGCTGCATACGAAGGGGGCTAACCCGGAAAGGGCGCAAACGAGGTCTCTCTCCTTCGCTCGGCGCATCTCCGCGTGGCGCGCCTCCACCTTCTCTCCTTGCGGGCCAAAGGGGTGAGATCGTTACACGACGAAGGCTCATCAATCACTAGCGCCCGGCTGCCGAGGTTTAACGCTCGCGGGGTTCAACGCTCGCGCCACCGCCGCCGCGCTGGACGCGATCGTCCTCCTTTTTTGCCCTCTCGCCTCTCTGCCCTCTCCTTCTGCCTCTATTCTCCGTCGCGAACCACCGCGCTTTGCTTTCTTCCATGGCGCGAGTAATTAAGCGTCGGTTGACAGCGCGGAACGCGATCGTCGATCGCTCGGGCTCACCGATTCGACAGAGCTTA
This sequence comes from Eurytoma adleriae, assembly GCA_900480045.1. Classification (NCBI taxonomy): domain Eukaryota; kingdom Metazoa; phylum Arthropoda; class Insecta; order Hymenoptera; family Eurytomidae; genus Eurytoma; species Eurytoma adleriae. The sequence continues at coordinate 105,501 of UXGC01000376.1, forward strand.
TGCGCTCGTGGAAAGCACTAACGCTGCTCTTTTAAAGCACTTGTTTATAAATAAATAATTTCAAATTTCATGTTCAATTAGACACGTCTAAATTGACGGGTCAAATAAAAAATCTTTTTTCGTCGCAATCGCAAAATTGATGACGATAAATGCAGTTGCGAACGGAGCGAAACTCCGAAACTGGCGTACAATGAGCTCTGGAGCGCGAAAGCTCCATAAAAGCTCGATCAGCCGAATAAAAAATCGCGGCGAGCGCAAGCCGAGCAAAAAATTCCAGCACGTCGAAGAAAAACTAATGGAAAAATATCCCATATCGCGAGCAGCCGCCTCCTCTCGACAATAAAAAAGAGAAGAAAAAAAGTGTTGAAATGAAACGACGTTGAAGCAGCGCCGAGCGCACAATGGAGCGTCAGCTCCTTCATTCGCTCGCAGGCTTACGGGCGCTCTACCTGCGCGCATCGCGCAAATGAAAGGCCGGCTCTTTCTTGCGCGAGCCGCACGCGTCATAATAACACTCGGATACTGGCACGTGGCAGTCCCGCGACAAAGGGGAAGCGCGGGCCCGAAATATGGGTTGGAGCGAGCTTCGAGTCGCGTACACGCGCGCATCGTAATAAATATAAGTCCTTGGCAGCTTGCGCGATATAAGCTTTGTATGAAAAAAAGAGCCGGCCCCGCAACGGCTTCGACCGACAAGGTGGGGGAGAAAAATACGCGAGAATGCGCGTCGCTAGTATATTATTTTGGCGCGTTTCCAGCTGCCGGCCGCGAGGCTCACTTCGCGTATTTTTTCATCTTAGCGCTGATTCTTTTTTTTACACTCCATTCGGCCGGAAGGGAACAAAAGAACGAGGCAAATCCATCGAGGGATGATGGGTGAGCGCGCGCTTTTTTTCTATACATGTAGGTCTGCGCGCGTGCTTATATTCTAAATTTCAAATGTAGACGGGAGAGGAGGGGAGAGGGAACAAGTACGGCTCATTTTCAAATCGAGACGCGCGCTCCATCATTTCTTTGTTTAGGCTTTTTTATTTTAAATTACGAAAAGAAATAGGAGGGCATTTTTCGCGAGCTGTTGGATGCCAAGTTAGACGCTAAATATCGCCAAATGGAAATTTTTTTTACAGACGCTGACAATAATCACAGTTTCAGTTGTAACAAACATCTTTGTCACAATTCAAGTGCAGAAACTACCCTCGTGCTTCAAAGAGACGTTAATCAAGATGATCTAAATGTGAAAAGGAAAAAACACAACTAATAATTCAACTGTATGCTCAAGATTCGTTAAAAAGGCATAACCGGCAGTTGCCAAAAAGGCCAGATGACTTAATCGCCATCGCGCACGCATAATCGACTTTCTTGAAGCATTTAGCAGGGCGTAATAATCGTTTCTCGGGCGCCGTCGCCGCGAGCCCGAGGCGCATTAGCCACGGATAATGCCCAGGTGGCTAAACTCGGAGCAGTTATTACGAGCGCTAAAAAAGGATGGCGCTAGAGCCTCAGCCTCGGCGCTCTCCTGTCCTTGCGGCATGAAAAAATCAGCGCGTGTGTATAATGCACCGAGCCGCGAACGCCACTTTGCATCTCTCCCTGCCTGCGCGCAGCCAGTTTCCTCTCCAGCCGTACTTTCCCTCTCACCCTATCGAGTTAACGTAATTGTCCTGCTACGCTTCCCTTTGGAGCTTCACTCTACCTCGAATCATCCTACCTCGTAATGTTAATTCGAAAATTTGAGCTAGTTGCCGTTTGGGCTTACGTTTCTAAGCACTTTCAAATTATTTTACAGTTTTACTTTTGAATCATTCGAGTAATCGTACTATCTTGCCCTAGCATTCACAACGTGGAAGAAAATTCTTTGAAAATGAATCAAAGTATATCTCTAATTTGAAAAAGGAATGCGGTAACTTTCGGCAAACATTTTTCTAAGTGCTCGAATCGCTTTTAAATGTAATCCACTTATACCCTTAAAAATCTCGAGAACACGTGCTTAAAATTTCAAGCGGCCCTTAAAATGCTCATTTCGCCGGAGAGCAGCCTTAACCGGGCCTCCCCGGCGGCGTCCGGCAGCGGCGCATAAGCCCGCGCTCGCACGAGGGACTTTAGCCGGTCCGACTAAACGGCCGCAAAGTCGTTCCGAGCCACCCCCGCCCCCGGAATAAATAATTTATTTTATGGAGTGACGCGTCGTCGGCGTCGTTCGCCCGGTGTTTTCCAAACGCGAGGCGGTTTTGGCCGCGGCGCTCGTGGATTATTCAACCGAGTCCCTCTTTACGGGCTCGGCTAATTTAAGTGCGTCCAAGCTTTTGCGTGCATTACGGCCCCCGAGCTCGCTCGCTCGCTCCGGAGATCCAAATACGCGGGAGATTACGGCGACGGGCTCGGAAAAATATCGGTAATGACGCATAATGAGCGGGCCGGCCGGGGGGGCGCGGACGGGATAGACGAGCCGAGCTCGCGATGCGAAAGCGGGGAATAATGCGGCGATAACTCAGAATCGATTGCCAGTTAGGCCTCGTCGCTTAGCCGCAATTATTGCTCTTATAATTGTAACGGATCATTCCGAGCTAAAACTTTTCTTCGCTCGCGGCTCGGAAGTTTAAAGCTCGCCTCCTCCAGGCACCTGCTAATGCAGTGGCGCAGCGCGAGTTTATAAAATTCATAAGCTCATCTCGAATTAGCGACGGCATCTGAAGCCTCGAAGGGCCGCGCATAGTTCGGCTATTTTCCATGCAATCAGCCCGCCTAAATAGTTGAATGGCCAACTAGCCGTTACGCGGCGATAAATATTTCAGCTGTTGGGGAGATCGATATTTCGCTCGTAAAGTCAGTTTATATCAATAACTTGGAGCCGGCGGCGCTTGACTAATTTATCCCTCCGCCGCTAGACACTCGAAAGTCGCGGGCTCCAGCGTCGATATTTCACCGGCTTGTATGACTCCCAGGTCTCGCGAGCGCGGCCAGATCCTAGACGGAGCGTGACGAGCGCGCGCGTGGCCCGCCGATGTAACAGCCCTCTGCGATAAGCCATCGGAGGAGCCTCGCACCGTATATATATACGGTCACAATATATACAGCTACAAAGCACCGAACAGCCGAACTAATAACTTTCCTCTCGCTCGCCGCGCTCGCCGCGCTCGCCGCGGAGATACTAAAGCGTCCGATCGGACGTACGAGCAATAGCCCGCGCTCGTCTATATAAGTGCACCTTCCAAGCTGGGGCACGGGGAATACAGCGCGAAGCCGCACGGGTGTATACACGAATCATCGTCGAATCCTCGTCGGGCTCCGCGGCTCGGCCTCGCCGAGAGTTAAGAAATAAATCAGGTCGGTAGGGTTTGGCATTAATTGAGCCGCATTGTATAACCTCGCGGCCGAGCGCGCTCTTTCTCTCTCTTCCTCTCGACTCCCCCCCCCCCCCTTCTCCCTATCTCCTTTGCTCGGATCTGCCTCGCGTGGCGCGTATATATACACGCCGATGAAATACGCTGTGGCATCGATTTACGATAGATAAAACGTACTTTATGGGGATGTTTCCGCGAGGGGCAACCGCCGCGTTGTTTACAGCTGCTCTCGCGCGAGCGCGACTGACGGCATATCGTTCTCCACCACCGCCGCCGCCGCCACCACCGCTGCTCAGCTCGCACGCCTTCGGGGCGCTTTCTGTAGCTCGGCGAAGGGGGGAGGGTGAAAGGAGAGGAGAAGCCGTGTGGGAAAGAAGAGGAGCCGAGGAGCAGATAAGAAGCTCGCGGACGGCTAGGTATAGAGTCCGCTTAAGGAGAGCCGAGTTTTTAAGGAGGAACTGTTTATTGGATTCGATTTTCTTGATTACTTTGGGAAACTGATACAAGTCGCCCCTTTTTACCGCGTCGAGAAAGTGGCGCGCTGCTGAGCTTTAGAAATAAGTTAACGTTTCTTTACCAAGAAATATGTGAATTCGTTGCTTCCTGCATTATTTAGAGTCGGGGGTATAACAACTTTAGTCACTTGTTTTCTTTTATTTTAATTTTCTTATAATTAAACGCTTTTATTTACTCATACAATTTGTCCCCTTAAAGTCCGATAAAAGAAAAGTAAGAAGAATTTGCTTAGAGGGTGATAAATTAAGAAGATTCGTAAAAAAGTAAATAAAGTTCCGCAATGCTCTGAAGATGGGCCGGCTGCATCCAAGACGCATGAATGAAATTTCCCGAGTGACGGAGAGCAACAATTAAAGTACTCCCCGGAGCATCTCGGAGACTCGGAATCAACGAGCTGGAGTACGCGCAGGTCCGCTGGAGGGTGCGAAGAGCGCAGTGGCAACAAAAGAATGAAGGCGCGCGAGCGGGTGAACGCGGGCGAACGCGGGGGTGATCGAGGGGGTGAGTTCGGGTCGCTGTAGGAGCGAAAGCGGAGAAGCGAAGAGCGGAGGGCCACGCAAGGGTCGATCGATAAAAGCGAGCTGCAGGAGTGCGAAAGACGACGAGCGGCGCGGCCGCGCGAAGGCGAAAGAGAAGAAACGGACGGGGAGGGAGAGAGAGGGCGAATGCGTTCGCGCACGTACGCGCGAGCGAGGCCCGTTTTCGCGCTGCGTGTACGTGCCTAATGATGCGCGCATGTGCGAGCTCGGCCTTCCCTCGTCGGACTCGTACATCAAACGGCTAATTAATGCCAGCCGTAATTATTGGCCATCATAATGAGAGCAAAAGGGGACCGCGCGAGCACGGAGCCGAGAGGCCGATCGCTCGCGCGAGCTTTGTGTTTCCCGTTCCTCTCTTTCGACGCTCCTTCCTCCTCCGCCCGCGCTAATTTTTTGCCTTCTTCCCCCCGACCAGTCCGTATCGATTCCCTCCTCCCTGCCCTCGCCCTTCTCCCTGCCCGACTCCCTTTTTTACTCTCCTTTGGCCTTTCTTCGTTTCTTCTCTTTTTGCCTTTTTCGCTATCAGTCTTCGCTCGGGCTCACCGAAGCCATTCTCCGAGCCTTTGATGCCCACCCTTTCTGCCTTTCTCCCTTTGTCCTCCCTCCTTCTCACTCTGCGTGCTGCTCCCTACGTACAGCGGTGCGTGCCTCGGTGTGGGTGGCTCTGGCTGGCTCTGGCGGCCCGAGTGCCCGCACCAGCACACTTTTCTCGGTATTCCTCCGAGTCTTGCCTCCGATGCGCTAGCTGCGTCGCCCGGCATCACCGCGAGTCCCTTCCTCGCCACCCTGCCCGCTGCTCTTTGAGGCGTGCACTCTCGCCATCTCCTTTTTTCAGATTCCCCTATACCCCTTTACGCTCTTCTTTTATTGCGTTCCCCTCAAAATAAGTCTCAAGTTTACCGACAAATTTCAAAACGCTGCGCTAATGATATCTCATTTATATGTCCTTCAAAATATGCACTGCAACATTTTATCGTCTACATTTTTTTAGTATTGCTTTCGCAATTCTTCAGAGATAAACTGTGTACGAAATAAAAGAGGAAAAAAATAAAGTGGAAAAATTTACGATCGATTTTAGATTCTTGTAATTTCAGAAGCAAGGTTGCAAAAGGAATATAAACTTTCACTCTCGATGAAAGGCGAAAAATTCATAAAACAAAATATCAGCGTGAGAATTAGAAAGCCACGGACAATGAGTGGAGGAAAAGGAAAATAAGTGGCAAGTTACGCCGTATGGGCCGTACACGTATTTATTAATGTCGCTCAATCCCCAGAGCAGGTACGCATTTTCGCAACGACTTTTCTTTTATTTTCTCACCTAGCTTGGTAATAACCGTCTTGACTTTTTGCCCGGAGAACTAGACGCGTGGAGCTCGGAGCTCTCTATTTGTGTTTTCCTCTGTTCTCGTCGACGCGCGCAACGAGGGAGTTGCGCATATATTTTCCTGGACGTCCTACAGGCCCGTCTCCGCGGCGGCTGTGCGAACGAGCGCAGCTCTTTGGGACCGAGCTAACGGATAATTTCGAGGCCATCCTCGCGCTGCAGTCGTAAAGAGGTGCAACTTATTGCCGCGGCGCGGTTACGGCTCTGAAAGTCCGGCCGGCGTCGAGCGGGGAGGGAGAAATCGGTAGTCAGCGATGAAATGGAAGAAAATTGTTACGGCAGTTTAACAGGCGAGTTAGGATCCGAGGGCTCGAGGTAAAAATTGAAACGCGGCCGCACGCCACGTAATACCATCGGGATCTTGTGCAATTCCGCCGGGCACCTTTTTTTCACGCGCCTCTCGCCTTTTTTCTTTTTTCTCCCGCTCGACGAGCGCAGCCGAGGAGCAGAGGCGATCGGTTGGGAGAAGCTGAACCGGGGAATTCGCCGGAGTTTAGCGCGGCACGATCAGACAGAGCCGAGGAATCCGGATGTTGATCCTTTTCTTTAATGAGCTTTTATGAGGTCTTCGCTCGCTCTGCTGCTTCGCGGGAAAGCCCTCGCCTCTCCCGATAATCTAAGGCGCCCGAGCCTACCTTATGATTGACTTCCGTAGCTGACGAATTCGATTTCTTCAAATATTTCCAATCCGGTCGATTCACTTTATTTTTTATTAAGCGTCTATCTCCATCTGTAAAGCGCAGGTAAAATCAAATCAAATTCCCTGCAATTCCCCACGAAATATATTTTTTCGTTCATTTTGACATGTTTGCTTTACAACTAATCCAAGTGCGTAAATTACGAATCAAAACGGAAAAAACATCGGGAGTTTGGCTTTTCAATTACGCAAACTCATTTCTGCTGTAACTTTATGAACATTGAATTTCACGCGCTGCATGTTGCGAAACGCATTCATTCTCCGCAAATACCGAGCCACAAATATCGAATTTTTTCGATCTTAACATTTAATATTAATTATCGGATATTTCACGAATTTTGCAATAAAGAGATTTTTATTAGTTTTTCAATGATGCAGGTCGACGCAACTATTTTTTCTGCGTGCTAAAAAATGAAAATTCTAAAAATTTCGGTTCAGGAAAACCATGTCGTTCATTCATTACGTTTTCCCCGTGATTCGACGATAAGTTTTAGGGCATTACAGGAAAGTTCGCAGCGACGTATTTCCAGAAACTTGTATCAAAAGGTTCTTCGCACGTCAGGGAACGCAGTGCCTTGAATGAGTGTTTCTATTAGGGTAGGTTTTCTAAAGAGCGTCGTGATGAGATAAGAAATTTTAAGGTACTTTCGTAAAAGTTTCACGTGATTAAAAATATGAAAACGAATGAGTAAGTACTTCAGGAGATTACGAAATGTTAACACGCGAGTATCAATTTCATTCGTAAACGGTAGTCTTTCAATGTTTGCGCGAGCCGTAAAATATTCGAGTTTCAATTTAATTCCTACAAAGTTTCTGCACGCGAATTTATGTAAAATGCTTTTAATTACAGCAAAGCATACCTTCCAGATGATTTAAAAAAAAACTATCAGAAATAGTGGAAAATTGTTTCGAAATTTTCATTAAAATGAATCCCACAATTAAGAGCTTTATTCAGTCTCTAATGAGCGAAGTAGGCTCTTCGTAAATTAAGTACGACTGGTGAAGATATAAAAGGCGAAAGAGGAGGAAAAAAGTTAATTAGAAAGTTTGAAGAAGGCTGCAATCGCGGAGACACGCGCGCACTTTGCGCCGCGGGCTCGGCGCCTCGGCAGCGCCGAATTCGCACTCGGCTCCCCCGTTGACGTTTTTATACGCGGCAAAGGAGTCGCGCGAGGGAGAGCAAGAGAGACGGAGGGAAAAATAAAATTGCGCGCAATGCGGGAACCATAAAACTCGAAATTTTTCGTGGAAGCTTCGGTCGCCCCGTCGGCTTCTAAGCCGCGGCAGCGACCCTCCTTTACTGCCGAACTCGCTACTGCAATTTCTCTTTTATTACCCCCGGCCGTTCGCGCGCGCACTTTTTCGCGAGACGCCCAGACGACGACGGCGGCGGCGGCGGCGGCAGCGCTGGGAGCCCCGCTCGGTAGCATAATTTATTCCGTCCGAGCGAATTGGGGCTGTTACACTTGATTTACGTCGCTTTCCCGCGCACGCGCATACGGCCGCACCATTAATTGCCGCCGTCCTATCCTTCGGGCGTCTTAGGTGCTCGCGCGCGCTTAAGCGTGCTATTAAAATCAGAGCTAATGGCTTTCTGGCCGGGCGACGCTTTGCTTTGTGCCACGGGCAATTTGAGGAGTGCTCTTTCAGCGAGCGCTCGGCTTTTTAGGAGATGCGCGAGACCGTCTTTTTCGCCAAGCTGGAAAAAGAACTTGATGCTTCGCCGGAGGTACTTCGAGGCTCGCGCTTCTCCGCAAACTGCGATCAACTTTCCAAATTGATTTCACTCGAGTGTGCTCTATCAACTGGATTAAATTTTAGCTTTTCAGTGGCAAATTTTTTTCTAAATTAATGCTCCTTTTTTAGCGTTTAATAATGCCCTCAAATTTCTTTAAAGTCGTTATAAAGTTGCCTTCTACTTTATTACGAGAAAACAAGCCTTAAAAGAGGGATTATAACTCTCGTCAAGTACAAGGATAAATAATTTATACTTCATGTATACGGTTAAGAATTTTTCAAATTCTATTAATTTTCTCAAAATTATCTTTACTGGTTACTGTCTTGACGATTTAACTTCATTTTTTTAAATTCAGATTAAGGATTTTACCATGATGTACTTACGTATATTAAAAAATTTTTAATCCAAGTAATCGCAGTAAAAAAGTGAGAACGTGCAGTTAAGTCATAATTATTCTGCCGGAAAGCAACACATCTCTATACTCGGTAAAATCGAAAAAAAGAATTCAATAGTGATAAAGTAAAGTTAGTCGATGCAGTCAATAAAATAAGATTATTATATAGTTGGCCAGATGCTTCTAAACACAAAGTGCATATAGGCATGATAAAACTAAGCAAGTTATATTATTATGAAGCTCGTTTAGTGTTTTCATGAAAGCTTCATAAGTATCAGGATCTCACGGGCTTGTCCTGATACCTTAACGCGAAATAAAACAGCGCGAGTAAGTGCCGAAGCGCGCTCGTATACACTCGTCGGAACTTACGTACTAAAAGGGCGCGTGGATTTCAATTCGCTCGCACACTGCACGCGGCACGAATAAAACGCGCCCATCAATCCCTTTATAATCCAATAATTTCCTTAATAGAGGCAATAGTTTTCTTTCTTTCTTCTCCGAGCGGCCGCCGCCACGTAGGCCTTTTTGCCTCCTCAATGGCGCCGTAAACCTCTCCCGTCCGGCTTATGAGGATCCATCCATCGCGCTCTCTCGCGAGTCGCGGGCCACATGCGATCGCCGAGCGCCGCTTCTAATTGCGGAAAAACTCCCGGCGCGGCGCCCATGCATTATTCGGCCCACTTCTGCGATTGACAATGACCGACGCTTCCCGCTGCTTTTTAGGCCGCGCGACCGAGCCCGCCCGAGCAGCTGTGCCTCCCGCAACTTTTCTTGCTCCTGTCGCTTCATTTTTCCTTCATTTCCTGTCTTTTCGCCCGAGTCTTTTTATGAATTGCTAGATCAAAGCAGAATTTCAATATTCAAAAAGGCAAATATTTCCTTTTTCTTACTTTCCTAAAGGATTTTCAAATAAAAAGTGCATTTCCCGAAAGACTATACTTTGCATATCGAATATAGACACTGTTCATTTTGAACATTATAATGCAGCTCTGATAGCGACGCTCCCTTTGTAGATCCAAGAAAAGACTCGGTTCGATGAGGAGAAAAGCCAAAGGCAAAATTACTCTGGAGAAAAATAATTGATGAGAGATGGTACCACCTGAAAACGGCGACCCCGTTTTCCTCGACTACGCCCCCATCTCTCATCTCTCATCGCGCAGCGCGCGGATGGCCGGAAACTTGCATTCTGTTAACCTGAAATAGCGGAGCGTCCCGTAAAACTACGGGTATCCTGCGAATTCGTGCAGTCGGCGCTTATTACAAACATGCAGTCGGACGTAGGCAAAGAGCCAGAGCGGCTTCGCTCGCTTTTTCGTGATTTACGGCTAAGCGCGGCGAGCGCGCCTCGGTGCGTCCGCGAATAGGCGGGATTTCTGGGGGCCGCCAAGACAAAGTGCGCATAGGCGCCCGACAAATACTCCAGTTCCCACGCGCGAGCGCGCAAGCTTTCTTCCGCGGCAGGGCTGCTACGTGCGTGCGACTTTCTTGCCGTCACTATCTGCGTTTTCTACTCAAAAATACTTGCTCATTATCGCTGTTACTCCAACATTCAACGACGCAGAACGCGAATACTTGATAATCGAGCAAATCAAGAATTGATTTTTTTAAATGCACGCCGTACTTAAAGTTTCGCAAAATCTTAGATAATAACGAAACATTTACCGGACTAAGTGATCAAACGCCAGTGTATTAATCTCGGAAGATTTCTCCGCATCAGGGTTAAAGAAAGCAGCTCAGCAGAAAGGCCGGTAGATGAGCATCGCGAAAACCGCTAGTCGCGCGTCGACCCATTGATTTGCCCAGGCGCACAAAGTTCAAATTGTACATGCAAGGAGTAGGCAGCTGCCAGCAGCGGCGCGAGCGCGATATCGGCTTTCAATTCCACAGAGTCCTGTGCGCGCAATAATTCCGACACCGCGCGCGAACGCGATGATTCCCGTAACGATGATTAAGCGGCCGCTCGTCTGTGTACACATTCTCCGCGGGCTTGGGCTCGCGCCTCATTGTCGATTCTGCGTGGAGCGCGAGCGAGCGACCCCCGGAAGTGTCGCGCCAGCGAAATCCGAGTTACGTTGGTAAGTACGTGGCGAAAGTCGCCGCGGCCAAGTCGCCAAAGGCGGAAAATGACGGGGCCCCGATTGACAGGCCCGATGCTATCGATGACGAACTGCGACTCGCACTTGTTACGCGGAGCCGGACTCCCTCCGCAGTGGTTGGCGCGCTCCTATCGGTGCATCGCTCAGGCGCATTGTTAAATTGGGAAGGCAGCGTTTTCTACTCGGCGTACTTTCCTGCACTCGGCTTTCTTTGCAAATCCATCATTTTATTCCTATTGCTGCAACATTTTCTAAATAAATACTAATTTACTTATTTAATATTTTGTTACATCTACACTACTGTTGATAATAGAAACCTCTGGCGTACAGAAAAGTAAGCTAGGCTCGTTGATTTCATTAAGCAGTAATAATTGCAAAAAATGTACAAATAACTCAATTACAGCAGAGCAAAACGTTAGAGTCCATTATCCGAATAACTCCATCCGTCGAGAGGCAAGCGCGCGCGTGCGATCTCGCGTGGATGCCGCTTAGATAAAACAAATAGGCAGTTAGCGATGGACACGAAACTATTATTTATCGCAGCGAGGCGCGCGATCGAGTTCGTGAGCTCCCGCGAAGCCGAAAGAAAAAAGCTCGGGGGAAAGGAGCGCACGCTCGCCTCTCGCGGACGGATCCTCCCGTTTTTTCCGGCGCGCCGAGAGCCAGGAGTGGCTGGGGAGGCCGCGCAGCGACGACGGCAGCAGCGAGGCACGACGCGCGAGATCAAAAGCACGATTCCTCGGCGAAGCTCTTGACGTCTCGCGTCGGGCACTGGCGCTGCACGCCTCCGAGGTGTTTCATATCTGCCTCTATCGCCACGCAGCTCGAGCGTGAAATTCGACCAGCGGGGCATCTCTCTCGCTCGCTCGTGCGCGCGCCCGCTGTCTCGCCTTTTTTGCTCGTCCCTTTGCGAGCCGTGCACGGCCGTCCCCCCCGCCGCGGCCTCCTCCACCGGCCCTCCTCGCTCCTTCGAGACGTATTGTGTGCGCAGCCGAGCCGCGAGCGTAGGGACCCCTCGAGGGCCGAGAGATCGACCTTTTTTGCCTGCCATGTTCGACGCGCTAAGTGGGGAGTAATCTTGACGCGGGGCGCGAACCTTTGACTCCTCTCTCTTTCGCGCGCTAAACACACCGTGATTAATTATGAAAATGCGGCTACCGCTGCCTTTGTTTTTCGCCCTCAGCAAACGTATCTAATGACTTTCAAAACACCGACTGCTACACCGAGCCGAACGATCGATAGGACAGAAGTAACTCATTTTTTTCGTACAGAAATATTGCAGCCCATCATTGACAATGATATGCTAATGAATTTGTTTAATTAAAATTTAAATTAGTCTCTCTATTCGAACATTTGGTAGGTATAGCAAAAAGCGAAAAGCCGCGAGAGTCCAAGCTCGCCTAGCCGAAAAGTAACGAAAGAACCGCAGCCTCTCATTACAGGGCCGAGGGCAGCGCTCGCGCGACGGAGAACAATGCGACGCCGTGAGCTGCCGTGAGCCCGGGCGTTCGCATCGCTTCCTTATACATGGATCCGATAAACTCGCGCGTTAGCAATGACACTCTCCGGGGGCCGGCGGCGCGACAACGGGCGCCTCGCGTCTCGGAGGCGCTTATTAAGCCTACCGCGAGGCGTGCAGCTGATCCCCGCTCGGGCCCTTATGATAAGTAGGCCTCGCGAAAGAGCCCCGGCTCCGTCCGCACGTCGGCCCGCCGTCACGTTCGCGGCAAACGACGCGCAGCTGGAGCCGCCGCCGGCGCCCGGGCTCTAGGGCCGCCCTACGTGCCGAGGCGCATCGTCACGCGTGCGTGTCGTGCAGCGGGCGACGTACCGCCTCGTAACCACCCGCCGGCCCCCGCCTGCCCCCGCCGGCCACCGCATACCGTGTCCTCTGCTTCCTCCTCTGCTTCCTCTACCCGCCCCGGGAGCGCGACTGCCGGAGCTAAAGCGGAGTAGATCCCACGGTAATCTCTGGCTTCTTTATCGTCGCCCGCTTTTTTCACTTGCTTTTTGTCCCTTTTTCGGCCTCGCCCTCCCCCCCGACTCGTGCTTTTCTTCAGCGGTTTTTCTCCTCTGCGTTCTTAGCTGCATTCTTGCTTTTTTGCGGATTGCGCGGTGGCTCTAAACTTTTCTCTCTTTTTTCCGGAGATTAATTTGGAACTTTTAATATTTTTAGCGAGCTGCTACATTATAAATTAGATAAAGCGTTTCATTGATTACAGTAGAAGAAAAACGGAATAAATCTTTTAAAGCTTGGAAGACTAAAGCATCGGTAAAAATATCTTGGATAATTTAAGGGGGGGGCGCTTAATACCGTTCTATTTTCACGCGACAATTCCTCCAGACTATCCCAGTCGCCTGCGTAGCTGGCCGAAAAAAGATTACTCCCGGTCCCTTCTGCCGGCGCGCGGAGCATTTTTCAGAATTTCAGAGCCGGCTCGCAATTTACTTTTTCATTTCTCTAACCCTCTGGGCCCCGCGCGCGTCCACGGAATTTCGAAATGGGCTTCCGCCACCGCCACCGGCAGACGTCGCACACAGATGTCCACGACTGTCATACGCTCCATCCCTATCTGTCTCTCCTTCCGCACCTCTTTCTCTCTCGGCCTTCTGGCGAGTTGTCGGGCACCCCGGTCGCCCCCTCGCCACCCCCAAGTCCCTGCGCGCGGCGACGAGGCAGTTGGAGATGCGACGCAATTCGTGAGGTGAATCGATAAGCGAACTAATGCACCTAAGGATTGTGCGCCCAAAACGCCTCTACGTCCGATTGTTTTCTTCTTTATTTTAAAATTCATAAGCTTGGACGGAAACGGTTTTGAACATAAAAGTTATTCTCCAGACGTGAGGTCAAACGAGAAGTAACTCTTGACGAGAAAGCCCTCGATGAACGAATTCAACTCGTTCGCATAAGCTGACCGAAGCCGTGGCCTCCTTCAATTAATTAAACGAGTTTTAAGGGTGTTGGAAAAATAAAAGCGTTTTCGCGTGGTTTAAAATAGAAATCCGAGAAGCGCGACTCCCGGCACACTCGTTCGCATTCGATTTCAAGGAATTCGAGACAGCGCCCGGCTAATTAAGCCCGGATTTTTCAAAACTCTCGTTCTCTCGTCGCGCAGCCTTGCAGTTACGCGAGCGTAATGCTCGCTCGTTACGTCGCTGTTGCGTATGCTTAATGGGGAACCTTTACCGAATGACTTCTCGTGGAGAGGTTTAATTTTTAAAAATTCCACCAAGAGGAATGGTCAGAACTTTCTTGTACATCCTAAATTTGCTAAAAAATTGATTTTAATTATCCAATGCTGATCCAATGATCAGCAGTGACTGCGGGACTTTAAATTAAACATACAGAGGGTTCATTAGCGAGCTGCAGTGGGAGCATACAGTCGTACTAAAACATATCTGGTAAATAGTAGAGAAAATATGAGCAAGGAGTAATAGGTCTAATGGGGAGTAGAATATATACACTCGCAAGAAGAGTGCCGAAGAGTGTTGGTGGAAGAGGAAGTGTTGGCGGAGGATAGAACAAGAGGAGGAGAAAGCCGGGCAGGGATGAGCTCAACAGCAACTGCAGCGGCAGCAATGGTATGGCGAAGGCGAAGGTGAAGGCGAAGAAGGAGTCGAAGAAGAGAAGGAGAAAGAGGAGGAGGCGAAGGTGGGATCGGGAGTAGGGTGGCTTAGATAACCTCTCCGCATCCTAGTGCCAAGATAACCTGACGTGACCCGGCAGCGGCGCTCGGTGTGTGTGGAGTCCTCTCCTTGCTGAATAATTACGGGTAAGCTAAGGAGGAATAAGGCACGGCGAGTCGAGCGGCCGGGCGCACGTGCGGGAGGGAGAGGCAGCGGGGGACCTGAACCTAGTGGCTCTCCGGGCGATGTTATCGACCTGCGGAGTCTTAGCCTCGTCCGCGTTGGCCCCAATCCACGCACACACTCGGCCGCCCGCTCCCACACGGACGCGCGCGCCTCCCCCGCTTCTTCACTCGGGCCGATATCGCCTCTTCACCCTCTCCGCCCTCTCCGCCCTCTCGCCGCGCTTACGCGCGCGGCCGGCTTTTCTCTCTTCTCGCGAGGCGAGCGCACTTTCGCATGGTATCGCAGCCCGCGTCCCAGTTACAGCGGGTCGAGAGAAGGGTTGTTTCGTGACCGAGAACCCAAGAGCGAGACGCCGCGAGCACGCAGGGCCCCTCGATCCGGCTCTCTCCTTCGCTCTCGCGAGCCTCCTCCTCCGGCGAGAGCTAGGGCGGGGGAGGGGAGAAGGGCACGGCACGAGAGACGGGGCCCGGTCACGAGTCCACGCACACGGGGGCCGACTCACGGGGCCGAGAATAGCGCCGAGAAAAAAAGTGTCGGGCCCTCTCCAGTCTCCCTACCTACAGGGGCGCATTAAGCCAGGTGGTCCGGCGCATTACACGGAGCTGCTCGCGCGCGACCGCCTGCCGGACCGTGCCCCTGCTTTCGGGAGCTTTATTGTGCGACGGCGCGTAGTTCCGCGAATTCCGCTCGCCCGGAGGAAGGGGAGGCCTCTGCTCGGGGCACAGCTTTGACGAGGCGATCGCTGCACGAGATCGGCTTCCGTGCCTTTTTTCTTCGCATCCGAGGGACGCCCTTATCTGCGAAATATTTCTTGCAACACAACTTTTATTTTATTTTCCAAACTGCTAGAGACCAGCCTCGATTAATCGAGCCAAGTAAAAAATTTCAATCTTCATAAAGCGTCAAAAGTAGGAAGCCGTCGATGGGAAATTAAAATTTGCAAGCAATGAATTGATAAGCCTGCAGTTAATTTAGTGTCGACAGTGGGATCTCGGCGAGGCCATTTAACGAATAAATCAAGAGGTACCGCTCGTCAGCGCTCGAATCGGCAATCGGTCGAATGCAAACGCAGATCGGGCGCGCGTATCGGAATTGAAATATTCCCCAAGAGCACAATTGCCCGGCGCATTAGGGCACGGTATTAATTGCCGTCTCAGGATCCGCGGGTCGCGAAAATAGCCCCGTTGGCTTCGCAAACGCGAAAAGCGAGCGCGCCGCTCGCCGGCACGTCGGTCATCGACGTCACATATTCATTATTCAGCCCCCCGACTCGCTCAAAAGCTCGCGCCAAATGGAGGAGAGGGCGCATATAGCGCGGCCGCTCGTTCGCGCGTCGGAACGTCGAAAGCTCGTCAGCGGAAGTCGCGCGCTTGCCACGGTTAAAGGTCTAATTTCCATTTTCCCGCTTTAAATATACATTTTCATCAATATCGCGGCTCGGCGGCCGTCTCTGTAATTTGCGTTTATTTCGAGAGGGCCATTGGCCGCTCCGCCGCTCAAATATTCGATCAACTGTCACCGTCTATTACTCCAATCAAATCAACGTAACTTATCGCGCGAGCCCCGTTGAAAAGTAGGATAGGCTTGTCAGGGAATTCTATTAAAAGGAGCCACTGATCAATTTCCATGAAGAATTCAACGTGCATCGCCACTCCGGCGTGAAGAAAAATTGTGGTAGCGAGAGCACGACGTGGCTATTTCATTTTGAAAGACGTCGCCAGATATATATATATTTAAGCATTTATCGGAAACCCGATGACCCTCCGTCATTCTATAATGGCCTGCTTATTTCAGGACCATTGTTCAAAACTTTTATCGCATTAATGAAAATCCTCATTTGGCTAGCACTTTACAGCCTTTAAAAATTAGCTGCTTGTAAAGCTTAAAGGAAACGCATTTTTAAATAGCACTCACATTATTCTGATCGATTAAATGTTCGCATCGCGTAATTTAATTTTTTTAATTTAATTTAGAAAAAGATCAGATTGTACGAGGCATTGTATTAATTAGAATGTCCAATATTCAGTGGTGCAAAAATTGATCGACCACTTTGAAACTCGAACCACTGAAAGAGCTTTAGAAAAAAATCTATGAGATTCGCATGCAGAAAAACGGCATGCGCATATATTTCGCAATAAACGTACAAAGTAACTATTCTATAGCATTGAATGCGATTCTCAGAAGCAATTACATCGAATTCTCGGATGCATTAATTTTCATCAAGCGATCCCCAGGAGGCGAGTTGCGAAAAAATACGCGTGTCACGTTAAGGTCGCAGCAGTTTTATCGCATAGTAGATACGATCCGCAACTAGTCAGACTTGCGTGCAGCCGGTGCAATCCGAATTCCCACTAGCCCCGACCCGAATCCCGGAAAAAGCAGGCGACGCGAGGGCCCCGAGGAGCGGGAGAGTGAACAATCGAGCCTCAGGAGCAATATCAAGAAGCTCGCTAAGGTACGCAGCTCCGCATGAACACGTTCACAGTTTCACACCGAGGGAGCGCGCGGCACGTCTGGCCGGCGGCATAGGTGCGCGGGGTGGGGATCGAAAAAGAGCGCGAGCGAGCGCGCGGGAGGGGAGGCGGAGGCGCGCATATCCGCATGGAAAGGAGAGCCCGTATCTCAGCGGTCGGAGCCACTTAATTGACACGCGGCTCGGGCTGTAACACGCGGCGACCCCCCTGCCGCGGGCAGCTCTCGCAGCACACGCGCCGGAATCGCGGATCTCCATCTGTCGTCGGGGGGCAGAGCGTCGCCCGCGGCGATCCCTCACGCCGCGCACGTCCAATCGTGGAAATGGTCGACACGTCGCCGCCGCGACGCGCAAGACCCTGGCCTTTGTGGCGCTGCAGCGGACCCCCCTACATCGCGAGCTGCAGCGCCAACAATTAACGACGACCGGCCGTGCCACAATCGCCGGAGTTTCACACAGTACCCAGGCGCCCGGTACTCCGACTCGCCGTGTTGCCCTCCCAAGGGGGGCTTTTCTTCTTTGCTTCGAGGATCGCGATGGAGCTTCCGTGAAAATTATTTTTCGCTTTAAACAAGATCTGAATGTTACTTCGTTCTGAAACTTTTTTTTCTTTATTTTTTTCTACATAATGTACCATTATACCATGTAAAAAATTTTCGACATTGATCTCACTTGTAATAATTCATTTTAAGTGGGTGATTTATGACTCGATGACAGTAAATTGCCGTCGAGAAAGTAAGTGCTAGCAAGTTTAGAGAAGTTTCTTTTTGGCCCCTTTAATCTGAAAATTCATTTGCTCCCTTTCTGATCCCGCAGACTGCAGAGAAATTCCCTTTTAATGAAAAATATGCAAATATCCAATTTAAATCGGAGTTTAGCTCCGAGATGTAGCATACCTTTCGCGAGTGACCAAATTACCTCGGCGCATCGCGAACGCACGCGTCCCTTAAGCAGAGTGGAAAGAGGCTTAAGAGGCGAGGCTCGATCGATCTCGGCGATCATTAACGAAAAGAGGGTAAGGAACAGGAGTGCGGAGGGGAGCGTGTCGCCCGGTCGAGCGCTCGCCCGTATCTCCGGGGCATCCCGCGCGCTCGGCCCGAGCAGATCCGTCCCCCTCGCGCTCGCGCTGCGCCCGGCTAGATCGAGATCGATAGATCCCGGGCCCGCGAGCCTATTTACTTTGAGCCGCGAGCTTTCCAGGCCGCGCGGATTTATGGCGGCCGGAAGAGCGTAGGTACCCACAGCCCAAACTCACGATAGGCCGGCGAGGGGGCCGGCGAGGGGGCCGGCGCAAAGATCGTGCCGCGATGACGGCCGAGATGAGGGCTTCGCGTGGCCGCGCTCACGACGCCGGGCTCCGGGGGGAGAGCCGGGCCCTCGCACACACGCGGCGTGTGCCCCAGACGAAAAAAGGAGAGCAAGAGCAAGAGCGAGAGCAAAAGCCCGGAGCGTATATAAAGCGGAGGAGGGCGCAGGTATGAGGCGCGCAGCATGCGGGAGAGAGGACGAAGGGATACGGAGGAGGGAGAGAGCCCGAGCACGAAGCGGACGAGGCAGAAGACGGAGGCACAAGACGGAGGCGAAGAAGGAAGGGATAGTTTGCTCTGGATTCCAAGCGTGACCCCGTGCTGACCCGGCGAGAACATCTCCGCGCGTCCCTCTCCCCTCCCTCCTCTCTCCTCCTCCTCCTCTCCGCAATTATGCCCCCACCTCGGACCCCAAGCGGGATACATCGGGGGAGAGAGGCTGCGAGCACGTACGTAGTGCGACGGGCTCTGCTAAGGCCGAGAGAAAGAGGTACCTGCTACGTAAGCGTTTACACGCGCGGCGAGAAAGAGCCGGACCCGAGCGCCGGGAGGGGGACAGAACGGGATATGCACTAAGTGCCGAATACGTGTGCGAGCACGAGGATTCGGAAGTTTCTCGCTCCTCCCCCGCCGCATCTTCTTCCGCTGCAGTTGATCTTGCGGGTCTTCCTCACTGCCCCGTACAGATCATCCCCCTTTTAGAGGGCAAGACAGGAGGTCAGGCTGGTACGCAAGGGCGAAAAAACGGAATGCGCAGCGCGCTTTTCGACCGACTTGCATCGCGGATGCGATATCGAGCAATGCTTACTTCACTGGCTGATATTTACTTGTGATTGCGGGCATGCGAGAGAAAGATATTATTCTGGACTGCATCCTTTTTACGATTATCTAATGATCAGAACCATGCATTTCGTACCGCGGTCCAAGCGTACGTTAAATCCACACCCCTATATAAAAATTTTCGAAAAAGACGTTTGAACAAAGACAAAAAGCGGTTAGCAAATTAAATTAGGTAAAATGATCGACGTAGCTATATCATACGCGGGGATTTGCGAATGAAAAAAGTATAATTTGCGTCTAAACGATAAATCATTGGACGTTTCGCGCGACTTTACGAGGCTGCGAGATACATTTTCAGCTAATCCGTGAATCTCTCTCGTGCGCGGTACGCAAACGTAAACGCGCGGCAACAAACTGCAGGCGACCGCTGGAGAGACACGAAAAGCGCATAAAACTTTATAGCACTGCCTCAATAAGCAAGTAAATTGTTATTAACCCCGGTTGGTTCCGCGCTGAATTCTAAAAGCGCGCGCATGCCGGACCTGCGCGTATTCCATAAACACGCACAATTGATTCCCCTCCTGCGCGAAGGCTTACCGCTAAGGGGAAAAAGTAAAAAGAGCGCCGGGGAGCACGAGGCGCGCGTTGTAATCGAGCGCAATTTGCGCGGCGTGGAAACTTCCCCCCTACGGTTCGACGCATGCGAAAGATTGCCACCGGCGCTCGCGCGACACCGCGACCGGCGGCTTGCGCACGCGGAGGGGGCCCGAGGTCGCCAACCTCCGCGCGAACCTGGTGCAAGCAAAGAAGCCAAGCATCGGAAGCCCGCCGCCGAGCCCGCGTCGCGCTTCCGAGGACAATTTTCGCTCCCCGAGATCGCCCATCTCTCTGTAGGTAACTAACTGACTTTAAAATCGACATTGTTTTGTTACAATATTCTTTTGAAAAGATAATAATAGAAGCGTTATTCGTTGGCAATATCTCCAATTACAAATTAAGAAAGCAATTTATAAAACGTCTTTGGTAAGCACAGCGAAAGCTAATTCACACAGGCACCGTACACCGTCTCACGTTTCATTGAAATTCCTCGGTAAGCGCTCGGGCAAAAAGAACAGCAGCTCATAATATAATCCCATAATGATCTATCTATGCGGTATCGCGCGTTACAAGCGCCATTAAACGTAGACCCGGCGAAAAAAGAAGACGAAATAGAAAGAAAGGAGCAGCCTCGACGACGTCGAAATTGGCCCAGACCGAGCACTCTTGGGAGGCCCCTATAATGGCCGAGGCATTTTTATCCGCCCCCGTGTACAAGGATACATTTACATCCCTAATTACAGACTGTTCCCGTGACGTCGTGCGACCGATGTGATTTTTTAGCGGCCGACGATGGAAAAAAAGTCCCTCGGTTCCTTCGAATGCTTTCCGGAAGTCGCTCCCGCGCTCGTCTATTTTTTGCCTATTTATTCGCGCGGAGCTGCGCTTAAAATACATAAGACTTCCGCTTTTCCTCTCCCTTCTTTCTCTTTTTCCCTCTTACATTTTCTCCTTTCACGCTATCTCGAGCGAATTCTAATATGCGCTCGAATGTTTTTTAAAATATGTATATTTTCTGGTTTATCCACCTGCAGCCTAATATTATAGCCTATTGACCTAGTAACTAGCAAGCAGCTCACGCTGGCCAAATCAGTTTTTTAAATCGAATAGACAAACGATCATCAATCCAAGTTATCACTACAAGAATATCCACAAAATCCATCGATTCCCACTTTTGAATTCCCATCATACTTCAATCATTGAAATAGTCAGTTTTCTATGCATATTTACAAGTGCATTTTACAAAGCATTGAAAACGACATGCGTTTCACGACGAAAAGAGCACAAGGCGTGCACGCAAGTAAAAACGGAAGAAAGTAAGGGAGGCAAAAATTACAGGCAATAGTGCGGGTGCAGGAAAGTAGCTAATACAAA
Source organism: Eurytoma adleriae (assembly GCA_900480045.1). NCBI lineage: Eukaryota > Metazoa > Arthropoda > Insecta > Hymenoptera > Eurytomidae > Eurytoma > Eurytoma adleriae. The sequence goes on from UXGC01000376.1 coordinate 126,550, forward strand.
GGCACGACACGCCATTCTGTGTAAAGATGCGGTTATCGATCTGCGAAAAAACTTTGTAGATGGGAAATACATTCTATCTTTCAGTTTAATGTCTTCCTATTCGTTATAGTAAGTAAAGAACTGTATGAATACAATCAACCCCTGCAAGTGTTGCGACGTTAATCGTTGAGTTTTGCTTCTCTGAATCTTTTATCACCTTTTTTACTTAAGCGTGCATGATTGAGATACCGTTGCAATACGAACGAACGAGTAATTTTTTTGTCCTCGAATTAGCGCTGCCGTTTTATTTACCTTTTGATCCAGATTGTTTAACCGAATAACAAATGTAAAAGTTTGTAAAGACATTTGCAACTTTTTTTATGCTTTACATGATTGAAACAAATAGACAACTTTATGTACCTATGTGTAATGAATATTTTATTAAGGTATAAGTAGTCTGACGTACAATAAAAACATTTTGAACTACAACAATAATAATTTATTCAAACACCTATTAGTAGATCAATCTTTTATGCCGTATGCATTAGAGATTCAATATTTGAATAATTGATATATATCTCTCTTTTTAACCATAAAACATAAAAAGTATAAATCAATTATTAAAAGTAATTGTAGACGTCGGCTCTGAAAATATAATAGTTAATAAAAATAAATTTAATTTCTGTATTTTTGAGAAAATAAAAAATTGTTATCTTCAAGCATTAATATGACTCGCAAATAGCGCACCTGAAGCAAGTCCATGAAAATGAAAATAAAAAAATGAAGACGGCTTTTGAAAGAAAAATGTTGGTAACGCTTTAAAATGGCACAGCACGTACATTTCACTTATCAGTCAGTTTTAGCTACCGCGGAGCTCGCACTGCTCGCAGAGCAAAAGACGCGGCAAAATAAACTTCGCCTGGGCAATTAATCAAATCGCTGACATTTTATACGACTGACAGGACTCAATACACCGAGAACGGAAAAGGGGAAGCCACAGTCCTCGAAAGAGGGAGGCCTGCAGACACGTGACAGAGAGGCAGCGAAATAGAGCGAAATAGAGCGAAATAGAGCGAGAGAGAATGAGAGGCAGAGGGGTAGAGGAGGAGGGGCGAGGGACGGGCGCGCAGGGCCATAAATTCTAATGCATTTTGCTCGGGGCTCGGGGAGGTTAAAGCCGGTCTCGTCTCGCGGCGGCTCGCAAAATTTGCAAGGGGCGCTCGTAAACTCAGCGCCGGATTGACACGTCTGCGCCGGTAAACGCCACCGACGACTCCGACGAGCGGCGACGACGCCGGGACTTGCGTTAGCCCCGGCGAGGCACAGTATTACCCACTGCATTTTCTCTCCGATATTTTATCTTTCGATATTTTCCTCCTTTTACGCGCTTGTTCTACCAACTTTTTTCTATAAACTAAGGCTAAATTTCTTATTAGCCCTTCTCTTTAATACAGTAGCAAGACTATTGCAATTAGATAACTTTATTTAATCTTTATGATGAAACTTCTTACAAAATTTAACAACTATAGCTTCGTGACATTGCAAAAAGTTTTTAAATTATAAAATTCATATTTTGCTTTTGTGGATTTACTATTAATTTTTAATGAGGCCTTTTGCAACGATGCATTGACAAGTTACTTTTTAAGTAATAATATTTAAGAATATTAATCAGCTTGGAAAAAGGCAAATGGTTTTCTTCCGCAGAAATACCGATTGAAAGTAGTTGGATAACTTTTCTCGCGCTTTAACGAACATTAAAAGACGTCGCGAAAATTTGAGGGAGAAATGCAAAAGCTGAAGCTCGACTTCTTTCCGTCGCGCCACTTTAATCAAAGCCCATCCTTCGTCGCCGGCTGTGGATCCGAAAATCCAGCTATTAAAAGCGACTAGCACAGTTTTCCGGCATTCCCCCCATCCCCCGCGCTCGATTCTTTCTTCCGCGCTCAGAAAGCCGCATCGCGCACGGCTTTCGCGTGCGTCGTTCAACTTCAGCGGGGTCGCAATTTACGAGCGTTTATGCTGACTCACTCATCCGTCCGCGACTGGGACAAAAAAGCCAGTGCGTCGCTGCCGCCGCCGCTGCTGCTGCTACCGTCCTCCTCGTCGTTGTCTGCGAGAAAATGTGCAACTTGGAACTGCCGCGTTGCGCGGCATAAATCACTTTCCGAATGCAGGAGCGAGCTAGAGCGCGGCTTTATCCTCACCGCGATATTAAGGATCGATCGTGGCTACGGCTTTTTCGGATGGCTCCTCGTGCGTGCCACCGAACACTCACTGCACTTTCGATCAACGGGGTTCCACCGGAATTTTCAATGCCTATACCCAAGATTTATCTTTCGCCATTTCGTTTAAATGCACCAGATTTCGTTCACATTCTCACCCCGATCACTCATATCCAACTATACAATTATTTTTTCTTATTAGCTCATTATATACCTTCTTGTAAATATTTTCATTTCTACTTTTTTCTGTCCGCGTTCAACAGAACTGCGACCACTGCCAATAGTTACATCTTCTCCAATAGTAGGAAAAAGTAGAATGTGTCTTACCATACATGACTGTATCTACTTCCACAAATATATACGCAGTCTTTTTTTATCGAAGCAGAAGAATTAAAGTAAAAACATTGTTTAATGTTGGTGTACACCTCAAAAGTTATACCGTCCTTTCAGACTTCCAAAGTCGATCGTGAAACTCGTGAAAGAAAATCGAGCTGCCTATGTACAGAGCTGCCTTACAGAGCTGGCCGAGTTATCTATTTGACTCCGTCCCCATCGTGATTGTTTGGTAGTAGACTCACAAGCGGCAAACCGTGGGTCTGCAGGAAAACTGAAAGCGAGCGAGCGGGGATGTTTTCGCGGCATTTTCGGCTTTAACTCGAGCGGAGCGCGTGACGTGAATTCCCGGAGAATTTTAAGTCGCGAGAAAAACTTTTGTAAACATTGATAATGGCCTGACGGTGCTTTTTGTTTTCCCACCGCGGTACTTGCCTCGCGCCGCACAAAAATGAATTTCGCCGAGGACCGCCGACGCTGCGTCGCCACGCTTTTTCCCTCCAACTTTAGGTCTCGCGCTTTTTTAGCCACCCTTATATTTCGGCCACGATCCATGAAAACGACGAGAGTCAAATTTTCAACTCTACCGAAATATGCGAAATTTAGATGCATATTTAGACATCTGTGTTGGCTTAACTTGCAGTTTTAATTAAGTTTTTAATATTTGGAATTAAAATTTTTAAATTATTTAAATCGTAAATTAAAATTGTCTTCTAAGGTGGTGTTTATCTTTCTTTTCCATCTCAATAACGTAACGTCAATTCTTACGAATGTTCCCCGCTTTTTTACGATTAAGCATCGATTTTCTAGTAGTCGTGCGGAGTCTCATCGAAAAGCGAAGCTCGGTCGGTCGCACATTGTCACGCGACAAACGAGTCGCTTCCCTAAGACCGGTGCAGCAGCGGAAAAAGAGCAACGAGTAGCAGACGAGGAAAAAATAAAAGGAGAGGCTAAAGAGTACAACTAACGCACCGAGCCGGCACACATCCTTCCGCGCGAGCGAGCCTCGCTTGGAAAAAGGACGAGAAGCTGGCGCCGGCGAAAAATAAGAAAGGAGAAAGCGCAAGGGGATAAACCGCCGGAGAAGATGGGTTTTCGCGCGCGATTCGGCCTCCGAAGTCGTCGGCCAGCGGCGGCGGCGGCGGCGGCGGCGGCGGCGGCGGCGGCGTCAGCGGCGGCAGTTAAGAGAGAAATCGCCGGTGGGACGCTGGTGGCGCGAGGGAGACGAGACGGGGCGAGAGTAAGTGAGTTAGCACGCCGGGAGGAGGAAAGGTCCTAGCAGTCGAAACAGAGCGAGAGAGGGAGAAAAAGCATTCGAGGGAGGGTCGCGCACCGAGAATGGAAGGGACAATAACAGAGCGAGAGAGGGCGCGGTGCTATAGTGCGTTTTCGGGCAACGACCCGGTGCCGCCGACGCTGCCGCCGACGCCGCCGCCGCCACCGTCGTAGTCGTCGCCGTCGACGACGTAAGCGGTCCCTTCGACCCGCGCGCTCGCGCTCCAAAGCCCAAACGAGCCGAGCGAACGCCCGAGTCGGCCTCGTCGTCTCCCCGCCGAATGCGCCCCATCTGCCCCTCTCGCTCCTCTCGCTCCTCTCGCCTCCTCCGCTTCTTCGTCTTCGTCCGTGCGGGGAATGCGTGAAAGCCTGCGATCCCTTACGAGCCGAGCTCGAGCCCGAATTTCTCCGGGCTAAAAAGCCGGCGTTCGGATCCGCAACCGTGACCGAAAATTTTGCGGGAGATAAAATTGAGAAGACCGAGGGAAAGCGCAGGAATTCTCGGAAATTATTTCCCAGAAAGGCTCGGATTCTGCCGTTCCCGTTGCCGCTGCGGCGGGAACTTTTGCATTTTTGGAATGCAAGGAATGCCGAGTGACCGGGCGACCATTCGATGCGCTCATTTTTCACGGCACTGTCATTTTTTATAATTTTTTGCTTTTTAATTTCGCGCAAAAACTATAATAGAATTAAATTTCTCGCAGATTTATTCATAAATTAGTTCTCTAATTAACTTTGAAACAATAAATACTTGATTTTCTCAGAATTAAAATTCATTTTAATAATCAATTTTACTGTAACAATTAGGCCCATTAAAAGAAGCTTTATTGAGCATTTAGGCAATGATTAATAAAAATAATTGAATACTTGCTGCAGAGAAATGCCTAAAATTTGATAAGAGAAAATAGCGCGTAAAAGGAAGAGCGTGAACCCTTCTAACAACATTACCTCGTGCCACCTCGGTCACGTGCACAGTCGCAAACATACAAACGGCAGCGTCGCCACCAATTTACTTGTCGCAACGCTCGCGCGACGTGGCGGTAGCTGCCTTTAATAATTCCGCGTTTTTCGTGAAGAGCCCATTAAACGAAAAAACAATGCGAATACGTAAAGAGGTTCAAGAGAATAAAAGAAGAGAAAAAAGTGGGAGGGACGGGTTAGCTGCAGGAGGAAAGAAAGCAGGCGCCAAAGAAGAGGCGCAGCGGGGGATGGGAGGTAGACGCCTAATAAAATTATGAGGCAACGCTAACAAGTACAAGAAAAGAAGAGAAAAACCTTCGGAAAGGCAGTTCGCGTTTTTCGAAAGCCAGTGTACCAGCGCCGTCGCTCATCTTCTCTCTCCCTCCCTCCGGTCTCACAGCTGACTTTCCAAATAAAGAAGGAAAAAGTGAACGAAAGCGCGAGAAAGAGCTTTCGAGCATGCGGCTAGTGAGACAGAAACGGCAGGTATCTGTGTATGTGAGACAATGAGAAATGGTGCAGAGAGAGAGAGCAAAAAGCCATCGTTAACAAAGGAATAAGTGACAAGTTGAGATTTGATAAGTAAAATTAAAGGGCGCGGGATTGACATTAATTGATTTGTAATTCATGTTGCAAGCTGCCCAATAATGGATTAGAATTAATAATTAAAGTAAGTAAAATCAATTTTACTAAATAAAATTTTAAAGGGTTCAAATTTTTGTGAAAAATGAAATGTATACGACTTGCATAATTATTGATCTAATACAAATGCATGCATTTGATATATTTAAGTTAAATGTAGGAGGGTGTGAAATCAGCAAGCAATGCAACGGTGAATCAGATAAGGTGGAATACCTCTAAACCTAAATAAAGTTATTTAAAACTGTTACATAAAATAAAGTTTTTCTATATTTTTAATTTATATAATACAGACTTGATTCTAAAAGAACTAAAGAAACTGTCTAGAAAAACATTAATGATCCTGCGGATCGAGGTACGCTGCAATCAATTAGCTCCAGTGATGCTCTAAAAAGAAAGGCAGGACGCTCGTAATTTGGAAGCTCGGCTTGATCCGGCCAATATTTTTCCTCGGCGGGTAAGAAGCACACGAGGCGGTGCACGGCGCAACATTTTCGGAGCCCCCTGCTCCGCTTCCTCGGCCTCGGATCCCTCGCGCGTTATACGGCAGCCCCGAAAGGTCGAAGATCGCGTTCGAAGTAGCGGTGGCGGTGGCGGCGGCGGCGACTCGGGCAGGCAAGGCTGGCAGGGCAGGCAGGCGGTGTGAACGAACTTTACGATAACGTGCCCGAAAGTTAGGTAGCCAGACGCATATTCGGTGTGCGTGCGTGAGAAAGCGTCGGCTGGCTATAGCCCCGGCGCTATATATACGCGGAGGGAAAGAGAGCGCGCGAGAGAGATAGGGTGTAGAGGCCGGTGCGGAGAGGGTGGCGGGGGTGGCGGGGG